>CBVK0101172491.1:0-21349 GCA_900067695.1 Picea abies
AATTTAGTCCCCTAGGCCCGAAAAAGTATAAAACAATACCCAAGAGAACTTTTCTATCCAATGTTGACTAGAGTATTCCTTTTTCGAAATTAGTCTACTTGGTTTGAATAAGGGTTAAAATTACACCAAATAGACGTCCTTTCAAAGCCATTTTACGAGTATGAAAGAGACAAGTTCACTTGACAATATTTTCACTTTTTTAGAGAGTCGGAAAAGAGCTTAACTAAGACTTAGAGGGAGTCTCATAGGTATAAGTATGGATGCTTGTGAGTAAGAATATGGGGTTCGAACGCAAAGTCATGTTGGAACTATAAGGGACTGCCATTCTTATGGAATAACTTTTTCATGGGCACCAAATGATGCAAAGTTTCTAACTAGGGCACCCATGTTTGGTAGGCCTCTACCACTTTATAACGACACTTCTAGTAGAAATGAGAAAGTTTTGTGTCATTAATAAATGGGTTCGTACCTAAGGCATATGGATCACAACCATAGAATAATGCAAATATGCAAGATGGAGTGACAACCTATCCTATATGCTAGTAAAAGAAAATACATGCCAAAGTCACAAATGAGCGATATGACGCTAGAAACCGCAAAAATCCCCGGATAAAACCACCAAAACCAACTCCTTCCACTGCATTATTAGTCCACTAGGTCCAAAAATTAGTATAAACTATCTAAAGTGGATACAAATTTTCTATTAATAGTAAAAATAACCAATTTTACCATACCATAGAGTGATTTTCCTCGTAAACAAAATTGGCCAATAATACCCAACTCTAAGTTATTTGTACGCTCTTTTTCTCCAAAAATGATGTCATCCACACAAACTTTCATGAAACTCAAACATTACATGTCTTGCTTCCTCGAGATCTAAACATCTTAATAAAATCCCAGAAGGACCCTTCCAATAGAGCATTTGATCATTAATACAATATTTGACTAATTTGAGTTTCAAGGATCTCACCTCAGCTTTTTCAAGACCAGAAGGAGGCTATAGGTTCTGCAAGAAATATATGATATCCTTATACCAAGAACATTCAACCAACTTTAAATCCACCTGCAGGCTATTGTTTTGATTTTCAGAATGTTGATTCTCAGAATTTGTGCACATGAAATTCATCCCTAGAGCTTTAAATTTTGACTCTGCTAGCAATCTTGTTAATCCCTGTCCTTTAACCAACTTGGTTGGATTTATTTCCAAATCAAACTCTAAGATTTTTTTCAATCCATTTGCTTCTCCTTCCCTCAATATTAGGCTGAATTAAAATATCCTTCACTGCACTTGAGGGTACATAAGCAATAATCTTGGAGTGAAGAACATACATTTTAAATGCCTTGATAGCCTTAATTAATGCATAGGCTTGTTTGTCCATGATATCATATATGATCTTGTCATCCCTTAAATCTATGCTAAAGAAGGCAACGGGTTTCTCCAAGTCATCTATGTTTGTTTGTAGAAGTACAACAACCATTGTATCATCAGATGCAAAGGAAAAAAATTAAGAATTCTTTTGCATAATCATGGATTATTAACACATGAGCATCAACTAAAGCCTACTTAATCAGTTCAAATGAGTTTTTGCATATGCAGTCCATTCACTTCATTGTTTTTCCGCAACATACTAGTGAAAAAATTTACTAGTTCAACAAAATTGGATATGAACCTTCTCAAGAAATTGATTTTTCCTAGGAAGGATTGAATTTCTTTCTTGGATCCAGGCAAGGTAAGTTTCTGAATAAATTCCACTATACTAGGATCAATCTTTACACCATCATCTAAGACAATGTGACCTAGTAGCTTACCTTCGTTCATAGAAAACTGTGATTTTTTAGGATTTAAGGAAAGCCCCTACATCCTACATTCCAGGAACACCTTCTTCAAGTGTTGCAAATGCTCCTGATCAGATTTGGAGAAAACATGGATATCATCTAAATAAATCACCACAATATTTTCCTTCTCACCAACAAATGCAATATCCATTACTCGGTAGCCCTTGCATTCATAAATCCAAATGGCATCTTAGCATACATAACAGTACCCCAGGGAGTTCTAAAAGTTGTCTTTTCTCTGTCTTCTAGATGCACAAAAATCTGATTGTACCCTGAAAAGTAATCAATCATGGAAATCCTTTTTGAACCTACCACCCTTTGTAAATGTGTTCCATCTTAGGCAAAGGGTAATTGTCTTTTCGATAGCACTTGTTAAGATTCCTAAAGTCCACACAGAGTCCAATTTCCCCTTTTTTTTTATTGGTACAAGATTGGCTATCCAGTTTGAATATCTAAGAGGGATAATGATTTGTGCATGATGCAATTTCTAACTTCCCTTTCCATGATTGGCAACAACATAGGATTAATTTGCCCGAGTTTCTGTCTAAAGGGATTTGTGTTATCCTTCAAAGGAATCTGATGCTCAATTATACCTGTATCATAGGTTTTGAGGTCCTCATATTTCCATGCAAAGAGATCTGAAAACTCCCTTAACAACTTTACATATTCAGCTCTTTGTTTTTCTGTTAGACTTTTGGACAACCTTACATATTTTGCTTCATGTTCAGTCCCCAAATTACAATTTATCAGATCTGAATCCTCACTTGGACTGTGTATCTTGATAGGAACATCATTGTGATCAAACAACCTTTCTAAAGGCACCAATCCCCTGGGAATATGATTACTTGGCAATTGAACAATATGATGGTCTGCAGTCTTATTTACAAATTTATCATTTTGTAGATTTTCATTAACATCCTCATCTTGAACTATATGCAATGCAAAAAGCTCATCAAATGTTTCCAAGAATATCTTCAATTCATCATCATCCTCAAACAATTTCCAGTATTTGACATTGTCAGGGATTGCAGGTCTATACTTCAATTCAACATCATACCTGATTTTGGGAGGCAGAGGAGCTTTGAAATTGCTTGAAGAGACAACTAGAGAATCAACCAATGAATTAGCACTTCTTGTAACAAATGATATGTTGAAAGATGAGAAAAAATTGTCAATTAAGTCCCAAACTTCATTTCTGTAAGCCTTCAATATGACATGTTTTGTTTGATAAATGTTCCTTACTTGTTGCACAATCAACTCAACATCTCCAAACACTATCAAGCCCTCAATCTTTATGTCTTTTGCAACCCTGAGCCCCAAAATCAAGGCCTCATACTCTGCAATATTGTTAGTCATTTCAAATTCAAGCTTAAAAGACAAAGAAATAACCTATTTTGAAGGAGAAAAGAAAACTATCCCAGCACCAACACCATCCCTTGAACAAGCACCATCAAAGTACATTTTCCACAAAGGAACTCCCCCACCTTTAATCTCATGTTTGATTAAAATTTTACTTTGGACTCATGAGCATGACTGAAGAGAATTAGGAAGATGAAGAACACTTGAGCCCAAATCAGTATCTACAACATAAATTGGATGATTTGTAGAATTTTGTTCATCACTGATGATATAGGCTAGTTGAATTTCCCTATACAATCTCTTATGTTCACCTTGAAAAATAGGTATTGTGGCATATGAATGGCCCATCTGTAGAGTTTCACCTAATATTTTAATCCATGACCTAGAAAATAACATTCCAAATTTTGGGGGTACATAGAGAACTACTATATCCATGACCATACTCTTCATGGGAAGCTGGAAAAGAGTGACAACTAAATCCTTTATGACCCCTAGGCACTTCACTTTCCTAGAATCAAAGGAATAAAGGTCATGATGGTTTTTTGTAATCTCTAATCCCAACTCATGCATGATAGATTTTGGCATTAAATTATGATATGCACCTGAATCCATAAGGAAATTATGTAGGATTTTATCATGCACAATTAGGGAAATGTAAAAGGGAGGGGAACTTTCATCTCTATCCTCCACCATAGGTCCTTATATGACTACATGTTTCTCATCTTGCAAGTTTACTAACTCTGATGGAGTAGGATGAGATTCAGGATGAAAAATTCTTGAGATGGATCTTTTAAAATCTTCATTTTTGATCAACTCAAGTAGCGGGACAAGAATTTTAATTTTCTAAATCTCATTTTCAAAACTGAAAGTAGAATGTGACCTTTGAATTTCCCTTGCCTCTTGAGCAGGGGCCTTTATTGCTGGCTGATTATTTTGTCCTCCTACTTCTTTGTTAGGTGCATATTTTGTAGGAGCATCTATCTTCTTAGGTTGAGGAGGTGTACTATGTTTTTTAGATATCAAATTATACCTATTCCGAGCTTCAGTTTGACAGACCTCCTCCTCTGGACATTGCTCATCTAGTCGATTGCGGATCAAAGATTCTTCATAATAACTTTGAGTCAAATGAGGAGAAATAGGTGCATCTTCAAGGCAATGGATATATTAATCTTCTTCTTCATTACTTTCCTCCTCTTCATCAAATAAGTTGTTCTGAAAGGGAGCTTTGACCTTTTGATCATCATTATTTTTTCGATCTCTTTGCAAAATCTGCAATGGGTTATTCTGTCTTATGAAATGATTTATGTTTGCGACATCTTGAGGGTTTTTGTTTGCTTGCTTCCCTTCAAGTTTCATCTTTTCCATTTCTGTAGACAATGATTTGACCAATTTATCCAACTCATCAATCTTTGGGTCTGTGTTTGCAACACATGAAGGAGAAGCCTCCATTTTCTACTTTCTCTTTTCTCTATTAGATCTTCCTCTCAATTTTTCTGCTGCCAATATGTTTGAATCAACTTCCAAAGCATCATCCTGCATATTAGCCAGCGTAGCAGACCTTCTTTCCCTTAATAATAAACAAGATTCAAAATCAAAAGAATTTGCTCAAGTAATCTTTGTAGATGTTTCTATAGGCTTGATTTTTGTTGGAATCTTATTATACATCTTATTGAACCTTTTTGAGAACTCATAAATAGATTCCCCATCTTTCCTTTTAATGGATCCAAACTCTGTGATGTAATACAAAAAGTCCTTCCCCCCCTCCGGTGTTTTAAGAAAGCATCATCTAAGGCTTCAATTCCATCTATTGATCCTGGAGGCAAACATTTAAACCAATTACGAGCTTCACCATCCAGACTTTGGACAAAAACCCTCATCTAGATATCCTCGTGCTCTATATTTAGATTGTCTGCATAGCTGGAAAAAGCTGCGTGGTGTTCTTCTGTTGTGATGTTTTCCTCACCAGTGAACTTTGGCATATATTTGAGATAATCCCCAGCTGGAAGGGCATTCATCGGTTGGGGAAGTACTAAAGGTGCATATATTGCAGCCATAATGGCATCCATTCTATTTAGTGGTGGGTTGACTCCTACCATTTTAGGAAAAAGAGGCCTCTAGCTCTTAGAAGAGGTGAGTGGTGATAAAGAGAAGGGTTGAGACTTACTAGTAGATGGTGTTATTCCAAGTGATGATGAAGTTTTTATAGTAGGAGGGTTAATATGTGAAGGAGAATGAGGTGAAGAATGCTCAAATTTAACTGGATTTTGGTGATTCTATTGAGATCTTAGTAGGGCACACACTTTCCTCCTTTTCAACTCCAAAAGACTTTGATAAAACAACACTTGGAAAACCTAGAAATGGGAAGTCCTCTAAATCATCAATTCTAAATTCTTTAACAATCTCAAGTGATGGAGGAAAATCAACACTTTCAAGGCTTTCTTCTTATAAATTAGTAGAAAAAAGGAGTATGCTCAAACACAAGACTTTCTACTTTTATAGTTTTAGGATATTCAACCTCAGGGGTATGAAAAGATTCATATATAGTAACTAGTCTTTAAAAAATAGGGTCATGAGGTTTTCCAGAAATACCTGAAGATTTGGAAGATGAAGCTCCTTGTAAATCTTTTCCCTGTTTTATGATATTTTCTGGGTCTAATACAGGTGTGGCCAAAGGTGATTGTGGATTGGCTCTTGTTCTAATCCTCTTAGGCGACACTATTGAACCTTGGAGTTTCCAGGTGATTAATGCAGTCTTTTTCTGTTACTGGTCTCTGTCCACCATAAAAAGCCAACAATATTCTTTGTCGTATAGCCCACGAAAAATATTCAACTTCGTCCCCGAAAACGACGTCATAAATGTTAGCACCAGGATTCACCCTTAGATTGCTATAAGGATAATCCTAGTACCAATCAAAATATCAAGAGTAAATGGATGAATGTTAAACTCAATGGTAGGTCAAACTGATATGACTTGAGACTACCTTCTCATATACCATATGAACATAAACTATGTTCCAACAAAAAGGGCTAAAACAACCTTCAATCAACATATATATGTATAAGCATGAACATAAGAAAATGTAAAAGAACACTAAAATAAACTAGAAAATCTAACTTCCAGCTTGATTGACTAACTTATTGAAGAACTTTCATAAACTAGGAGCTTCCTAATTCAGAAATATAGAATACTCAAATGGAGAAACTTCACAACAATATGCAACAAATATTTTAAGCACATTCCTATAAAATAAACTGTAGATGAATAATTCATGAACACCACTCCATTAAAGTAGAATATAAAGAACAAATGGAAAAGAACGCAAGTTGAATTTCAATTGCATTATAATCCTGAAATCCAGATACACAGAGTCTGAAACTTCCCAAATGAAGACAAGAGTACTCGTCTCACTTTATCACTCGAACCCTTCTATCATTGAACATTCTTAAATATATAGCCTATCCTTAACTCTACCTCTTAGGAATTCGATATCAATCAATTACATAAGATTCCCTTTATCTTGGGAGTTCATTGAAAAAACGTTACAACATAAAACATCACTAACTCCTAATTTCTAGGATCTTGTCTAAGATAATTAAAAACACATCATGCTATATGATCTGATGATGGAACACATGTCCCTCTCGTTCACCTGAAGCTTTGGATAAGGTTTATCCTAGCTAGCAACTAAATGAACACCAATCGAAGTCGATTGTGTAGTTTTGCAGTGAACCTATGGATATTCAGTGCGAAATCTCTGTTTCCAGCACTTTCGCAGCGTTCTGGTAAAACCACGCTGCAAAATATCTGGTTTTGATTGTTTTGAATTTTAAAGCTTGCTTTTTCTGTGTGCAACCTATATAATGGATTTCTTCATCCTTTAACCTCAAATTTTCCTTGAAACCTGACTGTCTGCCATAATTATAAATGGATCAAAACAATGTATAAGGTCAAAATAAGCCTTTAGGGTTTCACCTCATCATATCGATCCCAAGACTTGAGTAGTCCTTAAAAATGAGACCTTCTTTGAATGAATCTCTGAATTAGTTGATTGTTACTTGTACTAATAGGTCCAGGTTCTTCTTGGCAGTTTCTTCGCTTTTTTGATGCAACTTTTCTTTCAGTGACCTGTTCTCTACCTGTCAAACCCTTTTCTGTCTATACACATTCTTGACTTTCTTGGGCATGTGTAGAGACCTTCTAACCATGTATATGCTCTTCTTTATGGTCTCCTCACATACATCCAAGTGCTATGCTATTATGGTCTTCATCTGTCTATTTTCCTCTCTTAACTGCACAATTAGAGCTTATACTTCCTTCAACTGGTTCCCGAGTCTCTTGACTCTCAAATCACTTTCTTCTGATTGCGGTTGATCTTCAATACTCCTTTCAACTACATTATGAGCAGGTGACTTAGCTGCACCTTCCTCCATAAGAACCAACTCTTTCGATGCTAACCTAGTCATAGTTCTTATAGGTTTCACCATCTTTGATGTTGGAGGAGTGAACACCAACTTTTTTCCTTTCATCTTAATTTTCTCTATGTCAGAAGGCTCTCAACATCCTCAATTATTTTCATGCTTTGATCCAATGATTCTTCGCCCTTTTCCCTTTTCCTTTTTTATTTTCTAGAGGTTGTTTGAGATATCTTCTCACTTGAAGAAGGGGTTTTCCTTTTATCTTGTGGAGTACTACTGATGTTTGCACTGAACCCTGCTGAAGACAAGAAGGTAAGCCAATCTCCATTTGTCTTTTTGAGTTCTTCTAGAACTAATAGTTTGATGAGGCCAGAGTGAAAAATATTGTGTTCAACCCATTTAGACCTTGCCTGAACCTTCTCTGACATCTTACCCAAGCTTCTATAAATATAAAAAGTAAAATTGAGGGCTTGCTTACCAGTGAAATGCATAAGAAACCTGAGGTGGGATTGGTAAACCATGTTGAAGCATCCCTCAAAGGTAAATAAGCGTTTAACTATGCACAGTAGCTTGTCAAAATGATCCAACATATATTTTCTTGGTACCCCTGCTGAGAGCTTCTCATTTTGATGCTCTGGCTTAAAATAATCATTGCAATAGGTAGAGTCTAGAGCCATCCCTTTGAACCATTTCTCCCCTTGCACAAGTATCCCAATAGTTGTTGCTATGTTATCTTCTAAAACCTGAAACTCAAGTGGTCCATTCTTTGTTTTCACTCCATCAAAGTTTAAAGTGAATTCTTTGGCCACCTCCATGTGATGTCCTTGCAATCTCTCATAGAAAGTCAGATATCCAACTCCCTCGAATGTTTCTTTGAAGGCTGGATCTGAGTCTAATAGTTGCAAATCCTAGGGTTTAAGTCTAACTATCTCACCCCCTTTGTTATTCTTCTTCTTTTGTTTGTTAGGTTCCATGACTGTTGATGGAGATCAAAAAGTAATGGTGAGCTTCAACAATTGAACATAATTTTGGCAGCGCCCAAATTTTGGTAGCAAACAATTTGGCGGCGTACATAGCTTTGGTAACAGAATTTTGCAACACTTGAAAATTTTGCAGCCTTCTATTTGAGAATTACAAAACATATACAATATAACCAAAACTCTCATGACTCATTATGACTTACAACCACATGACTCTTAACATGAAAATGACACTAACTCCAACGCTCAAACTAATGATTACAATCCATTTTGGGGAAAAGGCGTTTTGGTAGCGATTTGACACATGCAGTATGACGCTGTGAAAAATCACAACTTTTGCAATGAGGTTATGATGACAGATTTAGTGGCACAAAATTATTTGAAAGTGTAAGAGACCCTATGTACGTGACATGAATTGACCTTCAGACCTTTGGAAACCTAAACTTATGACATTTATTCGACTTAAGAAATACAAACTATATACAAGACTAAACTCACTCATAACCTTTAGATAACGTGAAAAATATTTTAAGAATGACTCAATAAACCCTACTAACACTAGGACTTGACACATTATCCTCCAAAAGACCTAAATAACAACTAAGACCTAAAAAGGACCAAGAACAAAAATGATTTGATTCTTGTGTAGACATGAATTATTTGGGAAATGTATTAAAAATGAAACTAAACAAAAACCAAAATTAATCCAAGGTGGAAATGACCCCCAACACATTTCATGTGCTAACATTTGGCTCCTTTTGGGGATGGAGACCTCCCTGTGAGGCTCCAAGAACCTCTGCAGTTCCAGTGCCTTTACTGAGATCTGGTTCTAACTGTGACATCTAGAACTATGTATTCCACCTGCAAACTAATCATACTGCAAAAACTAGCATGTTGTTCCATTGGGCATGGAGTCATTATTATGTGAACTACCTAAAAACACCGATATTTACAATGGAAATACGACCACTCATGACCTTAATAAAAATATTTCTTGAGGAAACTCCCATTGACTGGGCCAAGAGATTTAAATGCTCTCTAAGCTTTGTACCTTAAATGTGTTATTGTTTAAAACTTCATGAATCTTAAAAGGGCCCATCCACAACGCTTAAAACTTACCATGTTTAAATTTATCTTTCCTTTGAGCATCCCATTTCAATACTAAGTCTCCTAGCTGAAAATATTCTTGCTTAACCTTCTTGTCAAAGATATCTTTGATCTTTTGCTGAGGATTCTGTGCTTTTTTAAACATTTGTTCTCCGATATGCTGAACCTTCACAAGCTGATACATCATTCTGATCATGTCATTAGGTTTTCCCTCCATATCCTATAAAAACTTAGCCACAGGAAAAACCAATTGTGCATGAAAGATAATATCCATCCCATAGACCAATTGAAAAGGTGAAGTGCCAATTGATTTTTTAGTTGTCACTCTATCAGCCCATAGAGAAAACTTTAGCTTAGAATCCCATCCTTTCTTGTTTTCTTCCAGCAACTTTTAATAATTCTCACCCAACTCTTATTTGAAGATTCTGCGAGGCCATTACCCTGTGGGTAATATGAGGTAGAATGAGTAAGTTGAATGTCATATTTTTGACAGAATTTTATCAAAGGATTAGCTTTAAAAGATGCATCATTATCAGTGACAATCCTTTTAGGGCAGCCAAACCTTGACAAAATATCCTCTAAAAAATTGATAATAACTTTATGTGTAACATTCATGGTGGGCACAACTTCAATACATTTGGTGAAATAATCTGTAGCAGTTAAGATCCACATGTGTTGGTCACTAGAAGGTGGATGTATTTCACCAATAAAATCCAATCC
The DNA here is from genome assembly GCA_900067695.1 of Picea abies. Lineage (NCBI taxonomy): Eukaryota > Viridiplantae > Streptophyta > Pinopsida > Pinales > Pinaceae > Picea > Picea abies. The sequence goes on from CBVK0101172491.1 coordinate 10,419, forward strand.
CCATTGTTGGAAAGGGCCATACACTACTATAGGTTTCAAAGGTAGTGATTTAAGATGTTGCTTTCCTGAAAATCTTTGACATTTATCTCAATATCTGGTTTTAACACAGACATTAGTAAACAAATTTGGCCAATAATACCCAACTCTGAGTATTTTGTAAGCTATTCTTCTCCAAAAATGATGTCCTCCACACAAACTTTCATGAAACTCAAACATTACCTGTCTTGCTTCCTCGGGATCTAAACATCTCAATAAAATCCCAGACGGATCCTTCCAATAGAGCATTTGATCATTAATATAGTATTTGACTACTTTGAGTTTCAAGGATCTCATATTAGCTTTTTCAAGACCAAGAGGAGGTTATAAGTTATGCAAGAAATATATTATATCCTTATACCAAGAGCATTCAAACAACTTTAAATCCACTTGTAGGTTGTTGTTTTGAATTTCATAATGCTAATTCTCAGAATTTGTGCCCATGAAATTCACCTCTGGAGCTTTACACTTTGACTATGATAACAATCTTCTAAATCCTTGTCCTTTAACCAGTTTGGTTGGATTTATTTCCAAATCAAAATCTAATCTTTTTGCAATCCATTTGCTTTTCCTTCCATCCATATCAGGCTAAATTAAAATAACTGTCACTGCACTTGAGGGTACATAAGCAATAATCTTGGAGTGAAGAACATACACTCTAAATTCCTTGAGAGCCTTAACTAATGCATAGGCTTGTTTTTCCATGATATCATATATGATCTCAACATCCCTTAAGGCTATGCTAAAGAAGGCAATGGGATGCTCCAAGTCATCTCTATTTTTTTGTCGAAGTACAACAACCAATGTATCATCAGATGCAAAGGATAAAATTAAGAATTCTTTTGAATAATCAGGGATTATTAACATATGAGCATCAACTAAATCCTGCTTAAGCAACTCAAAGGAGTTTCTGGCATCTGCAGTCCATTTCACTTCACTGTTTTTCCTCAACATACTAGTGATAAATTTTACCAGTTCAACAAAATTGGATATGAACCTTCTCAAGAAATTGATTTTTCCTAGGAAGGATTGAATTTCTTTCTTGGATATAGGTAAGGTAAGTTTTTGAATAGCTTCGACTCTACTAGGGTCAATCTTTACACCATCAACTGAGAGAATGTGACCTAGTAGCTTACATTCTTTCATAGCAAACTACAAATTTTTAGGATTTAAGGAAATCCCATACATCATGCATTTCATAAACACCTTTTTCAAGTGTTGCAAATGTTCCTGATCAGATTTACAGAACACAGTGATATCATCTAGATAGGTCACCACAAATTTATCCTTCTCTCTAATGAATGCAATATCCATTGCTCACTAGAAAGTAGCCCCTACATTCATTAGTCCAAACGACATCTTAGCATACATAAAAGTACCCCAGGGAGTTGTAAAGGTTGTTTTTTCTCTATCTTTTGGATGCATAGAGATCTGATTGTAGCCTAAAAATCCATCAATCATGGGAATCCTTTTTGAACATATCTTTGTAAAATGTGTTCCATATTAGGCAAAGGGTAATTGTCTTTTCGAGAGCACTTGTTAAGTTTCGTAAAGTCCACACAGAGTCTAATTTCCCAATTATTTTTTCCGACTGGAACAATATTGTCTATCCAGTCTGAGTATCTAAAAGGAATAATGATTTGTGCATCAAACAATTTTTTAACTTCCCTTTCCATTATTGTTAACAACATAGGATCAATTTGTCTAAGTTTATGTATAAAGAGCTTTGTGTTATCCCTCAAAGGAATCTTATGCTCAATTATACTTGTATCATAGGGTTTGAGGTCCTCATATTTCCATGCAAAGAGACCTAAAAAATCTCTTAACATATTTACATATTCGTCTCTTTGTTTTTGTGTTAGGATTTTTGACATCCTTACATATTTTGGTTCTTGTTCAGTCCCCAAATTACAATTTATCACATCTGAATCCTTGCTTGGATTGTGTATCTTAACAAGAACATCATTGTGGTCAAACAAACTTTCTAAAGGCACTAACCCCATGGGAATATGATTACTTGGCAACTGAACAATATGATGGTCTGCAGTCTTATTGACAAACTTATCGTTTTGCAGATTTTCATTAAAATCCTTCTCTTGATCTATATGCAATGCAGAAAACTCATCAATTATTTCCAATAATATCTTCAATTCATCATCATCATCTTCAAACACTTTCCAATATTTGACATTTTCATGGATTGCAAGTCTATACTTCACTTCAACATCATACCTGAGTTTGGGAGGCAGAGGAGCTTTAAAATTGCTTGCATAAATAGCTATAGAATTAGCCAATTAATTATAACTTCTTGGAATAAATGATATATTGAAAGTTAAGAAAAAATTGTCAACTCAGTCTCAAACTTCAGTTCTATAAACCTTCAATTTGGTATGCTTTGTTTGATAAATGCTCCTGACTTGTTGCACGATCAAATTAGCATCTCCAAATAATTTCAAGCCCTCAATCTTCATGTATTTTGCAGCTCAGAACCCCAAAATCAAGGCCTCATGCTCTACAATATTGTTAGTCACTTTGAATTCAAGATTAAAAGAAAAAGTAGTAACCTATTTTGAAGGAGAAATGAAAACTATCCCTACACCAGCACCATCTCTTGAACAAGCACCATGAAAGTACATTTTCCACAAAGGAACTCCCCCACCTTTAATCTCATGTTTGACTAAAATATGACTTTAGACTTCTGAGCATGTGATCCAGGTGGATATCGATGGCCACCCACCTTTTTCAGCTGGCTCAAAACAACTTTCTAGAAAGAGCATTCAAGATGAGTAAATAAATTCTCTACTATTTATGATTTCTCAATTTTCTTGCTAGTATCTATGGTAACTAGCCTTTACAGGTCCCTTGATTCTAGATAGATGATCTAGAACATTCGTTGCGATATGCCCCTATCCTTGTTGTGAAAAAGTCTGGTGCAAGCAATGAGACAACATATATGGCCAAGCACCTTGTCCCCCTCGCTCAATCCCCCTTTCGGGGTCTTCTTCTTAAGCTTCTTCCCCTCCATTTCATTCACCATTTGTAGGAGGGGGAAGAGACAAAAAGTAGTGGCATTGAACCAGATCTATCTATTTTTAATGCTATTTATAATGATGCACCCTTACATATTTTGGTTCCTGTCGAGTCCCCAAATTACAATTTATCAGATCTAAATCGTCACTTGGACTGTGTATCTTGACAAGAACACCATTGTGGTCAAAAAACCTTTTGAAAGGCACTAACCCCCTGGGAATATGATTACTTGGCAACTAAACAATATGATGGTTTGTAATCTTATTTACAAATTTATCATTTTGTATATTTTCATTAACATCCTCATCTTGATCTATATGCAATGCAGAAAAATCATCAGTTGTTTCATATAATCTTTCATTAACATCCTCATCTTGATCTATATGCAATGCAGAAAAATCATCAGTTGTTTCATATAATCTCTTCAATTCATCATCATCCTCAAAGACTTTCCAGTATTTGACATTCTCAGGGATTGCAGGTCTATACTTCACTTCAACATGATATCTGAGTTTGGGAGGCAGAGGAGCTTTGAAACTGCTTGCAGAGACAACCAAAGAATCAACAAATGAATTAACACTTCTTAGAATAAATGATATGTTGAAAGCTAAGAAAAAATTGTCAATTAAGTCCAAACTTCATTTATGTAAGCCTTCAATCTAGCATGTTTTGTTTGATAAATGTTCTTGAATTGCAACACGATCAATTCATCATCTCCAAACACTGTCAAGCCCTCAATATTCTTGTCTTTTGCAGCCCAGAGCCCCAAAATCAAGGCCTCATACTCTGCAATATTGTTAGTCACTTTGAATTCAAGCTTAAAATACAAAGTAGTAACCTCTTTTGAAGGAGAAATGAAAACTATCCCAACACCAACACCATCCCTTGAACAAACACCATCAAAGTACATTTTCCACAAAGGAACTCCTCCACCTTTACTCTCATGTTTGACTGAAATTTGACTTTGGACTTCTAAGCATGGCCGAAGAGAATCAGAAAGATGAAGAAAACTTGAGCCCAAATCAATATTTACAACATAAATTGGATGATTTGTAGGATTATGTTCATCAATGATGAAATAATCTAGTTCACTTTCCCTATATAATCTCCTATGTTCACCCCAAAAACAAGTATTGTGACATATGAAAGGTCCATCTGTAGGGTTCCACCTAATCTTTTAATCCATCATCTAGAAAATAACATTCCAAATTTTGGGGGTTCATTATAAACTACTATATCCATTACCATACTCTTCATGGGCAGCTGGAAAAGAGTGACAACTAAATCCTTTATGACCCCTAGGCACTTCACTTTCCTAGAATCAAAGGAATAAAGGTCATGATGGTTTTTTGTAATCTCTAATCCCAACTCATGCATGATAGATTTTGGCATTAAATTATGATATGCACCTGAATTTGTAATCTCTAAGCCCAACTCATCCATGACAACTTTTGATATTAAATTATGGGATGCACGTGAATCCATAGGGTAGTTATGTAGGATTTTATCATGCACATTTAGGGAAATGTAAAAGGTAGGGTGTTGTCACATGCGAATGTTAGTCAAAGCTACTTATTTCAAGTTTGCATTTTCATTTGGGGTCTTTCACCAAAATTCAAATTCGTGCTGCCTTTGAATTTGGCAGTGCTAATTTCAACGATAAAATTAAAATGCTCTGCCAAATTAGAGTGTAACGAGTAAATTATGATAGGACAGCAGGCGTTGCCAGATCAGTTGGCGGAAATAATGAGCAATATTCGAAAATCTTGTGACCAAATTAAAAGGTTCCACATAGCTTGGTTTCAACTAATAGAGTTAAGTTGAATGGTAAATAATTATCAAGAAAGGATCATACATACTCCGTATTGCATGCAGTTATCATAATAGATCGAGTGGTAATTATGATATGGTATTTCCTTGTACCGGCGAGGACCGTAAAATTTGTGCAGTTATCGGTTAATCCCGCTCATAGTTAACCTCGCCGGCTAATTTCAATTCTGTTTCCGAAAATGGGAAAAAGTGGTCATGTGCGGCGAATTGAACCCGAACTCTGTGAGTTATTTATCAAAGATGGATGGCAGACATACACCTGTATAATCGATGGGTCTAATTATGCAGTTTCCAGGGCATTTGCTGAAGGTTTCGATGGAGAAACAATCAAGATACCACATCTTTCCTTTCTAGTGACTGAAGAAACAATTGCAGAGGCTACTAGGTTACCGATTGATGGGGAGAGGTGGTTCAAGAATCGAACCCTCATAGGCATGGATTGCACATTTCTTCAAGGAAGAACATCTGAACGGAAATTGGAGGCACAGCATTCAAAGATCTTGGTTGGGACCCATTTGGAACGACATCTTGAAGGTCATCCAGATGTATTTCACGGGTGAGGGAAGGTATGTTCCATTTTAAGTTTCTCGCTCATATTGCAGGTCAGGGTAGAATGAACCTTTCTTTTTGTTAAAAGGTTTGACCAAGATGGCCTCCAAGGTGAGGAGAAATCCGAGAACCCCACCTCATTCGATTCNTGNAAGGTGAGGAGAAATCCGAGAACCCCACCTCATTCGATTTTTCATAGAGGATTGATTAAATTATTAATTGTGAATCATCTAAACAAGATAAGTGAGTCTTGGGATCATTTTTTGTCTTCAGGAGATTTTGTAAGTGATGCTACCAAAATTAAATCCAAGAAGAAGGGAATACCAACAGACAATGGTGTATCTAAAGAAAACCCTCAACCAACTATTTCCTCTAATTCTGTTGAAACCCGAAGCATGAGGAAATGTTCTGCGGAGGAACTGAATGAAACACCTAAATCAAAACCTCATGTGGAAAAGACATACACCAGAAAGAAGAAGAAAGTTCAGTTCCAAGAAGAGGGGTATAATCAGATGCTAGATTTCCCACATTCAAGCATTCCAAGTAAAGATGAAGTTAAATCCTCATAAATCATTGACGGGGAGGATGTTCCTTTATGAGTTTTACTTGTGAAGAGACACTCTAAGCCCAGTAAACCGAAGAGTGTAGAAAACACAGTAAATGCATCTGAGTCTGCAGAATATAGGAAAGAAAAACATGTCATACAAGTAGTAGAGTACGAAACAAAGTTTCAACTAAGGGAGTTATTTCCACGATCCCCATCTTCTCTCGGAAATATACAAACTTGATTCTGGATAGAGGTTTTGTTAGGGTATCTGTTGTTTACTCATCAATGGGGATATACTTGAGCTTTACCTCTCCTTCTTGGACTTTATCTCGAATAAAGTAGTGTTTGATCTCAATGTGTTTCGACCTTTCATGAAACACACGTTGTTCTGATAATCTTATACAACTCTGGTTATCACAATATATTATGGTTGATTCTGGAATCTGATCAAATAAATCAGAGATTAATATAGGAAAGAAAAACATGTCATACAAGTAGTAGAGTACGAAACAAAGAAACCCCATACCCGAGCCACTAATAAGTTAAGGCTTTCTGCTAGAATACGACTTAACCCTACTTTAAAGGACCATGTTATTAACCTGGATGACAACAATACAACTAGTTTATCTATGAAGAATAAGGCCCATAAACCTATGAAAAAAGAGAAGCTAAGTGCTTTTTGTGAAAGGGTCCAAGAAGCCATGGTCACGAGACTCAAGAAAAGAAAAAGAATGGAAAAAGAATATGCCAGCAATATAGATTTCCTTGCTGAAGCAGTTGAACAAATTGAGCAGATGGGTCAACGTGGCGATGTTAAATGAAATGGAAACACTTATCATTTATAAATGCTCTGTTTTTGTTAACAGTGAGGCCTTTTGTTAACAGTGAGGCTTCTGTAGCGATAATATGCAATATCTCAGATCTTCTATCCATATCTGAATGCCTTTTTGAAAAAGGTTATTAATCAATGTGGATCATCTATCATCGAATGACCAGCTGGTTTCAGTTCAGAAAACTAGGGGTTTTGTTTGAACATCGAGACAGGTAGCCCTGCATTTCAGTAATAGATTCCAGTTCTGTCTCCAGCAGATTACAATGCACTTTCAAAGGCTCATTTTTAGGGGCACTCTGTTTTGATAGCTACTATCAGTAATGGGTAGCTGATTTGTCTAGGCAGTGAAACAGGTTTCCTGATTCTAAGTTAACAGTTCCACTTTTTCTTCAGGATATCAGTCAACAGTTCCAGATTTGTCTCCATAAGATCAATTTGCTTTTCGAATGCACTCTCCATTAGCTACGATGTTTATTTAAAAGTTTGTATATATTTAGTTTTTAGAGAAGTCATGCACATATCTCGTATATGAAGATATATGTTCTATTTTTGTAATTAAGATATTATCCAGATTTTGTGAATTTGGGAACGATGTAATATGTCTATAAATTAGTAGAACAATAATAGAAAAAGGATTCGAGTCTGAGAGAAAAGACTCCTTGGCACTTTGTATTAGTTTACAGAGATTAATAAAGGCTGTTTAAGTTAAGAAGTACTTGATCTTTGACACAAAGATTCATGTGATAACATTCTCTTGACTGTGTTTTCTTATGGTATATGTGTTTCTTTTCTCAGTAAATTCATTGAATGTATTATCTTCTAGTATTTTGAATAAGGTTAAATGAAATGGAATTCTTTCGTTGTGATGCTCTATTTCATATATTCAAATACTTTCACCCTTTCTCTCTAAAGCTATTGTAGAATTCATCCTTGCTTGGTGTTCTACTGTGGTGGACTGTCATCTCTCTTCAACCTTCAGTTACAACGATATTTTGAATGTCTAAGAGAGTGATAGCTACCTTGCCTTTGTCAATCATTCATCATATAACCGACATCTAGCAGATATTTATTTATTTCATTTAACTGATTCCATGCTCAATGGTTCTCCTCTTTTGGCTCTGTCACCAATCATTTAAAAAACCTTTTCATTTTCAGATCTGGCCACTGAAATCATATTACAATGTTAGAGCCCTCTCTGGTTGGAAAGGTCATATTCCAATCCCAAAGTGGTTTGAAGTTACCTCTGTGACTTGCCTCCTCAGCCATGGCAATTTACAGAGTGCTAACAGAGGGGAACTTTCATCTCTATCCTCCACCAAGGGTCCTAATATGACTGCAGGCTTCTCATCCTGCAAGTTTACTTAATCTGATGGACTATTATGATATTCAGGCTGCAAAGTTTTCGAGATGGATCTTTTAAAATATTCATTTTTTATCAAGTCAAGTAGTGGGACATGAATTTTAATTTTCTGAATCTCATTCTCAAAACTGAAAGTAGAATGTGACCTTTGAATTTCCCTTAATAGAATTTTGAATTTTAAATATGGCTAAAGGTCAGTGGTGCTCAAGGACCTAGTAAGTAGAGAAACTCTAAATGGAGGTTGGCCAAGAGTTGGATCAACCAATGGATGGAATCAGAAAAATGAGGCTCCGATACCAATGTGATGAACAAGGTTTATCCGCTAAAAAAACATTCAATGTAAAAAGGACAAATAGTAAAAATCCATATAGGTTAGTGTTTAATACAATTATTAATAATGAGATAAGATAATTATAATGTATACATATATGCATTGATTGGCCATGAGGTGAAAAGGTATGTCTCTTTCCCTTTCATTAATTAACAATTGTATATATGTATATATTACAGAGATCTCAAAAAAATCTTTATCCCAATGGATAGGAAAAGTTTGGAAGCAATTGTGTGGATACACTTTAATGTTCCTTATTCTTGTGAGAGAATGGATCACTTTCATCTTTAAGAATGGGCAATGAAAAAGACAACATAGAAAAAGATAAGTGGTCTTGGGACAATTTTCTACTCTCTTTAATGTTATGGTATCCTTTTTCTGACCCCATGAAGGAATAAGTTGAAAACACTCCACTATGGTTAAAGCTTCCATCCCTTCCTTTGGCATTGTGATAAGAGAGGGTTTTCAAAGCAATAGGAGATATGTTGAAATAATCAACAACAGTGGAAAAAATATACATAGAACTCAATTTGGGTGATGGACTCCGAGATGCGATGAGTATAGTAGAGAGATAGAGTTATATACAACAATTATATTATGTTAACATTCATTTTAGATGCTCTATATGCAAAGCTTATTGGCACTTAAAAATAGCATGCCCAAATAAAGATGACATGGATGAAGATGACAACCTAGATGATAAAGAAGAGGCTATTCTTAGTTTGTGTCTCAAAAGCTAGTTAGCACCATATATTAAAGGATCCTCCATAAAAATCAAGGGAAAATGCCTTATATATGGACCCTAAGAAGACTCTTATGAAATGATAGCATCAAATGCCTTATATATGGACCCTAAGAAGACTCTTATGAAATGATAGCATCAGGAACCCGACAAGGTTTGGAAAAAGCAAATGAAAATGAAACTCCCTATATGAAATCCAATGCCTACCATCTAAGTGAATCGACCTTGTAAAGAGATCCATTACAAGAGATCCATGCCTCTCTTTAAGTACACCGAAGGTTTCAATCTATCTCAAGAAAAGTCGAAGGTTTTTGGCACAAACATGAAAATTCCTAGAGAGAAGTGTAGTTGGACGAAATAGACTTTTGTTGATAGGATATAAGTGGAAGGAAAATATAAAAAGAAAGGGAAAGTAGGCCAAGCTAGCATAAATAGGCCTAGAATGGAAGCCTCTTAAGAGAGAGAGAATGCCTTATATATGGACCCTAAGAAGACTCTTATGAAATGATAGCATCAAGAACCCGACAGGGTTTGGAAAAAGCAAACGAAAATGAAACTCCCTATATGAAATCCAATGCCTACGATCTAAGTGAATCAACCTTGTAAAGAGATCCATGCCTCTCTTTAAGTACACCGAAGGTTTCAATCTATCTCAAGAAAAGTCGAAGGTTTTTGGCACAAACATGAAAATTCCTAGAGAGAAGTGTAGTTGGACGAAACAAACTTTTGTTGATAGGATATAAGTGGAAGGAAAATATAAAAAGAAAGGGAAAGTAGGCCAAGCTAGCATAAATAGGCCTAGAATGGAAGCCTCTTAAGAGAGAGAGAGTTAATGGACGACAAAACTTTAGGAATAATAGAGATCTCAAAAGAGGTAACTAGTAAAAGAAAAAGTATGGATAGTGCCACGAGAGCTCAAAAACTCAAATCTTTCATGAGACAAAGGAGATAGAGAGCCTAATCTCATATGCTAGAAGCCATAATAGCCCCAACTTTGATGAGGACTTTATTTACCATATGAAGTTCGCTATGAAGAAAACAAGGGAAGTCGACAACACAAGTATAAAATGGGGTTTAGACCCCTCACAAATGCAACATCCAACTCACCCAAGTCAATGCAAAAAAATCTTATCTAAACTAACACAACAAGACATAAAGAAAGAGATTATAGCAGATAAGCAACAAACCATCCCATGGCATCTTAGGATCCAATATTTGTGGTAAAAAAAGTCCTTTGGTGGTAAAAAATGAACTTTCTTTCTATCAATATTTGTGGGTTAGGATCGCCCCACAAACCACAATCCTAAGGTAGGATGATTGAAAGTATAAGCATGATATTGTAATGATCCAAGAAACGATGCCACATGAGGAAGATGCAATAAATTTTTTGTCAAGAAGGTTTCAAGGGTGGAATTTTGTTATTGAAAGTGCAAAAGGAAAGTCTAGAGGTAATCTGACTAGGTGGAAGGATTCATTGTCCCCTCAAATTTCAACTATACTACCCTTATTGACACAAATAAATCCCTTCAAAGCTCAACTATCCTACCCTTATTTATTTTTCTCTTGGTTCTTGTTGAAATATTGTAACTTTGAAGAATATTCTAATTATATTTGATTTATTATTTTATAGATCAAATCCCCTTTTGCAGATTGATCAAGTCGGGTCTTGTATAA
>CBVK0101172500.1:0-11184 GCA_900067695.1 Picea abies
AAGCAACACAACTTCTCCAACAAGGCAAGTAGCTCATCAAGATGCAGATTCAAAAAATGTTTTTCCCTCTCCCCCAGACACTCAACACAATGGATACCATTTCTTCCTGAGGGACGATTGATCCAGGTGGATATCGATGTCCACCCACCTTTTCCAGCAAGCTCAAAACAATTTTCTAGCAATTTGGGTAATTTACTATTTTTAGTAGTTTTTAACTTTTGGGGCCATTTTGAGGGCCTAAATGAAGGTTTTTTGGGATTGATATTCTTAATGATATCCAAAGTCTTTGATTTATCCCCCAAAATGAATCTCCTCAACTATACCTTTCCAACGAGCTATCATATGCACCAAACGAATATTGTATGACAAAGTTACGCCCCCGAGAAGTTGATACACTAAACTACCCAAAACGGGGTCCACAAAACTGTTGGATTTTCATCCTCTGGGGTTAGGGTTTAGGATTTCCTTTATGATAAAAATTCCTTTGGAGTCTCATTGTAAAATCATTTTCTTGTGAATGGGAGTAACCGACACATCTCTTCTCAGAGATAAGCTGCCACCATTCTAGTGAGTCTTTCACTCTGTATTTTTATAGTCCTTGTACATTTTCTCTCATTAATAGAAAATTGTGTATTACTACATCTTTTTGTTTATGGTTGCATCTCTGATACATTTCTATTATATTATTGGATATCCGAGATATCTCTTTACATTTCTTTATTATATCTCTGCTCTCATTTTGTGCCAAAGATAATCCAGATCATTTGATTACTCCAAAAACATTCTACCTTTTTAAACCTCTATACTATTAAATTTATAGTATAGAGGTCGGTTACTATTTTTCATTGAAATGTTTTTGGCTAAGGAACATTGCCAAAGAATCTTATGGTGGAAAATTTACCTTCCTTTAGGTTATCCTAAAATAATCTAGTGGCTAGAAGAAATATTTCTCAAATAAAATTCTTTAAATAAAGATTTTTCCAATCAACTTGAAAAAATAAAAAAATATTGATAACTTTTCTTACACATTGAAGACACCATATTAACATTCAACCAAATATTTAATTCATTAATAAAAAAAATAAAAAAATTATAATAACACAAACTTGTTTAAAATAATATAATTCACAACAAATACTAAATTAAAAAAACATATATATCCAAGCAAATCAATTATACATGTTCTAAACATACTTGATGAAATAAATCTAATTGGGCATATTTCCAAATGAATCCAATACTTGTAAGTAATTATAAACATTCAGGGTAACTTTAATATAAAACAATATTCAGGGTAACTTTAATATAAAACAATCTTCAAATTTAAGAAAATATAACACTAAATAACATCTATTATAATTATGAACATAAATATATTCTTAGTTTTGTATTTTAACTTCATCAATATATAATGCAAGAAATAACATGTCTTAAACACATGTTATTGTCGATGTATTAAAATTGCAATAATAACAAAGAAAAATGTGGAGAACACATCTCTAAATATTTTCTTAATTCAAAGAGTTTGAAGTTTCAAAATGTTTGACAACAACAAATGATAAACTTTGAAAAAATATATAAAAAGATTCACCAAAACTGGTTGATTAAGGGATGAATCCTATGGAAACTCGTAAAAACTATCAAACAAATATTTTCTCAAAAATTTCAAGTATATTCATCCTCCACAATGTGATTTATTGACTAACACAAGAAAGTCATATTTTTAGTTCTAAAATCCTTTATCCCCTTCATTTTATTGCTTTAACCATTCTTTAAAGATAATTGTCTTTTCTAAAAATATTAAAGAGTGGGTGTTCAAAAATCAAGGATGTGGTTCAATTCCTGCTAGAAATATCTCCAATGCTTCTACCTTATCACATATTTCTTTTTATTTTAATTTTTCTTCACCTATGTGGAGGTGACAATGTGGAAGAAATTTGAGACACTTGTGCAATTGATAGATCTTTTATTCGAAGTTTCTCTATTTTATCCCATTCATTTCATTTCCTTTAGAACATCCAAATTCAGTCATTTTTATTGAAATAATATTTAATTCAGCAAAAAGTTCAAAAGTAGAACGTGTTAGACTCTGATGTAAATTAACAACATTATTCAGAATCCTAAAATCAAAAGAGAATTGATCAAAGATAAATTTTCCCTTAAGTGGGATAGTAACATTCCATAACTATTCAACATTGTTTATTTACTTAATTAATTTTCCATTGCATATCTCAATACTAGAAAGAAAATTGTCACTTATCCATGGCGAAGGTAATCCTACTTTTATTGAAGGATTAAACATTTCTCTAAAACATTGGTCACGTTGAATCACTGAATTGCATTTTTTTGTGTGCTTTCAATATTAGACTCCTCTTTGTGTGAACCTCACTAGTTGCAATTATTACAGAGGTTCGATCATTGCCACCCATACTAATCAACTCAAACTAAGCTCTACCATTTAGGAACTTAATCACTTCCTTTGTCACTTGTACTTTAACTCCTAGCTGAGTACAGGATTTTTGTCACTTGTACCTTAACTCCTAGCTGAGTACAGGATTTGCTTATTTCAATTTGTGCTCATTGTGATAAGGCTTTGGTTTGTTGTATAACATTAAAATGAACTCTAGGATTATCCAATATCATTATAATCAAATTCCATATGACATGTATTTCTTCAATCAAAATATTTTTCCCAGTTACTCTCCTTTCAACTTCTTCTAATGACTTATTTAGGTCCTTAATCCTCTAAGTTCCTTCAGCTATAATTTTATCTCTTCCATCTATTTGTTTATAACAATAATTCATTATTGCATTGAATCTTTCCTCCATTTGTGGTTTTAATTCTATAATATCCACAATCTTCAATTTTATATTTTTTTCAAATCTTAATAGTTCTTGTGAAAGTTCAAAAAACTGGTCCAGGTGAACATCGGTGGTGACCAACCTATTCCACTGGCTAAACATACAGTTTCCATTTTGGAAATTTGTCTACAGTTTTTCAAGTCCCAAACTTCCAGGGATGTTTTGAGGTCCTAAACGACATTTGTTTTATGTGGCAGTGACAATTAGATCCCTATTGGGATGTATTGGGACGTTTAGAATGTGTACTCGTCTAAATATTTCCAATGAGGTATCACACACCCCCAAATGAAGATCGTATGAATAATTTACGCCCTAGGGAAGTTGACATATCAACTACCCCCATTGGGGCCCACAAGATTTTTGGTGTTTCATCTTCCAAGGTTAGGGTTTTGGATGTTTATTTTTTTTATCATTTATTCTCTACGTTAAAAAGGCCTTGGGATCCTCATTGTAATCATATTCTTTCGAATGTGCATAGCCGACACATCTCTTCTCATAGATAAGCTACCACCATTCTAGTGAGTTCATTTGACTCTATATTTTCTTTTACAGTCTCTACATATTTCAGTCTTTAATAGAAATTGAGTATTGTTGTATATCTATGTTTTTGTCTTATGTATGTTCTTCATTTATTTCTCTCATAAATCTAGATCATTGGTATCATAATCGTCTTCGCTCTCTATCGGTTTCTCTGTGCATGTCCCCGATGAGGTCAGGGTATCAGGAATTGGGACTCAAACTGGTTGAAATTTTGGAAGACCATCCTCTATGACCTCGATGACCACCCATGGAGGAGGAAGAGATAGATGAGGGAACAATAGATCTTATTAATTTTTTTCTCGTAGAAGTCCTCGTGAAACATCAGAACGAGACTATGGATCAATTTTCCCAAATCCTTCGATGGTTGTCGACAACAACAGAGGCATATTCATCAAGAGGCCACTTTTGAGGGGTCAGCCCCTTCAAGTTACAAGTTAATTTTGATATTCCAACATTTAAGGTCAGATAGATGTGGATGCTTTGGAAAAATGGCTAAATCTACTAGAAGGTTATTTCTTTGTCCACAATTTTTTCCAATAGTGAAAATATCACCTTTGCACTCCTTAAGCCAATCCCTCATATCAAACATTTGTGGGAGACTTACTGTGAGAAAACCTCCACAGAGGAGTCTAGAATATTTGGGGCCAATCCCACTTGGGACTCTTTTATGGATTTCATCAAGGAACAATATTACCCTATTGGAAACTATAATGACCATTACATGATATGGACCACACTTTGTCAAGAGAGGGACCAAACAGTGTCGAGGTT
This sequence comes from Picea abies, assembly GCA_900067695.1. Lineage (NCBI taxonomy): Eukaryota > Viridiplantae > Streptophyta > Pinopsida > Pinales > Pinaceae > Picea > Picea abies. The sequence goes on from CBVK0101172500.1 coordinate 4,174, forward strand.
CACAAATACCTTCCATACCTTGCACACCAAGCTAGGTATCAGAGACTCCAAGTGACATTTGGTTATAAAATATTTTGGGGCCCTACACAATTACATCCAAACATAAATGGAGTTTTTGGACATCTCATTGTTGGGAACCATTTATTGATATGATGTCAAAATCTAGGAAAGTTTAATATGATGAATAAGAGAGAGTTTGGATCTACGAATGCATCACAATAGAATTTGGGAAAAGGAAACCCTGTCACATAGAACAAAGGACAAAGAAAGGATGGAAAACAATGAGACAATCAATCAAAGTCGAAAACAAGGAAGGGTAATGGGAAGATGAATACATACACTAGGAAGTGGTGTGAATTCCATAAAATCCCCTGGCACAACACTGATGAATGTCTCTTGAAGAAGTCATTAGTAGTTGAGATGAAAGTATCAAATTCATATCTAGGATCTGACTTTGATTCAAAGCCAAATAAGGTGAAGAAGATCATTGGTGCAGAACCCAATGCCACAATCGCTACCACGAGGATCCATCCAAACGAACCAGAAGAGTCAAAGGAAGGTGAGCGCATTTTTCACTCGGAAATGTGGGTGAAGGATGCTCTGTTAAATTTAATTGTTGATAGAGGAAGCCAAAAGAACCTCATCTCAGTAGAGGTCATGAAGTGGTTGGAGTTGCAGAAAACATCACATCCACAGTCATTTATCCAAATTATTTTAGGAACGATATGAAAGAAGAAATAAAACAAAGATATAACAAATAATTATACAGAGATATGGAAAGGAACACAGTGATAAAGTAAATATCAAATTCTATTAATAACTGTCTAAAATACAAAATATTGTAAAATGAAAAAGCACACAAGCTAGCTAGAATGGTGGTATCTTATCTCTGAGAAGATATGTGTCGGTTATGCTCATTCGCAAGAAGATGGTTACAATGAGGTGTCGTGTTTGAGCATCGTCTACTCAATGCTTTTTGTGAAAAAAAAACATCTATTGCATAACTAAAAACTCAAAAAACTTAAAGGAAAAGGAATATTATAGAGAAAACTCAAAAGAAAGGGAATACTAATAAAGAAAGTCAAGGATAGAGATGAAAAAATTTAAAAAATCAAAGGAAATGGAATACCAATAGAGAAAAAACCCAAAGGAAATGGAATAATAATATAGAGAGTTAAAGAGGGGGATGGAGAGTGATATGCATACTTATCCTATAATCAAGTAACTATTAGTTCATTGAGATAATCAAGATGCAATTTTCAATCTAGAAGAAGGGATGTGGATAATTTTCATAATGTCCCAATCTAATGCTTAATGTAATAGGTGATTTAAGCAAGTGAAATATAAATGTATAAATAATAATAATAATAATAATAATAATAATAAAATATGGATGAGTTGTATAACATCAATACATATGATTCAAAATATTAAAAAAAGTAAATTATAAGTTAAAAGAAAATACCTCCATACACATGAGTCATATGCACTAACTTCAAATCTTTTAACAATCCTAGAGGACCAAGTATCCAAACAACACAAACAATATATCTTTTAACAAAGTTAGAAGACCAAGTATCCAAATAACACAAATCCTAGAGGACCAAGTATCCAAACAACACAAACAATATATCTTTTAACAAACCTACAGTACCAAATATCCAAACAACACAAGAAATGTAGATTTCATCCACTCAAACATGTAGGACACTCACCTACACAACCCATTACTTAAGATGAGAGGAGGTAATTACCCACAAGAAATACTGGTACAACCCACCTACTCTTCCATAGGGATACACGACCTCTCGGTCAAGGATATCCGATTCGTCAGTCGAATGACTCTCTGAAACCTAGATGTTCTCATTCTGTATCTAAACAAAAGCCATTTCAACTTTCTGGCATAGGTCCTATGGCACCTGCGACCTTCCCCTTTGTGCTTGCAAAATCTCAGATTTTGGGCGCTAGCTCCTTTTCTGATAAGCCCCTCCTTGATGTGACCTTGGGTGATGAGCTGACGTAAACACGTGATTGTAGGCGTGCCCAAGAGTGGTTTGGAACCAAACTACTTTTCTCCCCGCAATCCACCTCGAGCCACCACATGTCCTTTTACCAATACCGTGGTCTCGATTTTGGCTCACCCTCATAATTTTAAAACTTGAGAACCTTCTATCCCTGCAATGCGAGGTGACCATCGATCTCATGATCTTGACAGTGCTTTTGAATTGACAACTGAGATCTATCCCTTTCAAACCTATGGATCAGATATGATACTTTCAAATCAACGGATGTGATTTTCTTCAGGACTTCAGCGTTCAGAGTTTTCAACTCTCAAACCTTACTTTCTCTCGTAATGACAGATCCCCTGCCACGTGATCTCTTCAATCAACAGTTCTTATCGTTTCGAGATTCCAGACTTCGGAAATATCAAATCTCAACTCCTTCCCCAATTTCTTTTATCTGGAGCTGACAATCCACTGAAGCGTGTCTCCCTCTGATCTGACGACTGTAATCCCTTCGGGTCTTCGGGCTTCGGAATTTTCAATTATCAACTTTCACTTTCCCTTGAAGTGTGCAAATTTCTGCTACGTGTCCCCTTGAATTAGACGGTTGAGATTTACTTTGGGTCTTTACCCAGAGTCCACAGATTTGTACCACGTCTCACCCTAAATCTGATGGCTATGAATTACTTCAGGTCTTTACCCATAATCTAGAGATTCACGTCACCTTTCCTCTAGATCTGACGGTTGAGATTTACTTCGGCCCTCCGGCTCTCCAGGCTTCGAGAAGTTCTGTTCTCGACTGGAATCCTGTGAGTGATTTTCCCAAAGTTCACGATCTGTCGCCACGTGTCCCTCTAGATCTGACGGTCTAGATCTCCTCCGGTTCTCCCGGCTTTAGAAGTTTCAAATATCAATTGAAACTCTCAAAGTGATTTCCCCAGAGCTATTGATCTACTGATACGTATCTCTTGTTGATCAATGGTCAGGATCTACTTTGGCTATTTCACCTCCTCCTGGTCCACAAACTTTCGAAATTGTGGATCTTGTGCCACTTGTCCTCCTTGACAATTGACGGTCCCAAATTACTTTGGGCCTTCATAATTTTGGTGAGTTTACTCTCCTGCATGTGTAAAGCGCTAAGTCTCATGCACCTTACTTTGATTAGACAACTGTTGATCCTCCGCATTGTGATCCAATGGCTGTTGTCACTCCTCCTCCTGAGATTTAGACTTCCTCTGACTTAGAATATTTTCTAAGTGTTTAAAGGCCTCTACCTTTTCTCCTCCCGTGAGTCCTTCTCTTAGACCTCGACTGCACTTCTGAAAAACACTATCTCATTTGAGCTTTATCTCTTTGAAGATTTCGATTTCCCACACACTCCTTGAGTTCCTGGGATTTGGATAACTCATTTCGAAGTATTTCTTGAAAATAATTCCTGCACTCCTTGCATTCCTTTGTTTTGGTTCTTCAACACTTGGTCGCTCCTTGATGTTGCACACTCCTTGCACCTGGCCTAAGTTCCCTTTGTTCTCTCTGAAGTCACCTGGGTCAATCCGAGACTCTGTCGACGCACTCCTTGCGTATGAGATGCACACCTTGCATATAAGTTTCAGAAGATAAACAATTGAAACTTATCCAGTTTTGTCACAAACTCATACGATCAACTCTTAACAATCATAGATGAATGAAATGAACTAAATCATACACACAAATTGTAACATTCATTCAATCACACATCAAATGAACACAGTTCGAAGAATTTGGACAATTCGGTCTGTTCTATTCATTCATGAAAAAAATTACATAATATTGCAGTTCTTCACTGTGTATTTTTTCTACTCTATTCCATCTCTACTGATATATACCTCCCTATATCTATTACAATACAACAACAAACTATCTAAGGACATGATCCACTTGCTCTCTCCGTCCTATCTGCAACCTATCCTACCAGATCTTAATGATTACCTACCTTCTCCTATTACAATAACTATCATTTATTGTTATATATGAGCCAACACTCTATATCTGCAACTCTTTATATTCGTATAATACCTTTACAAACAAGATATATTAAAAAATGTTGCTTCCAAAATATCTCAACAACTCAATTTACTTCTGAGTTAAATGTTGATTTGAAATTCTGCCATGTTGAGAGGTCATATCTTTGCCTCCACACTTGTGTCTTTGACTTTGAAGGTGATGTTCCTGCATCATACTCCTCTGGTTGAAATATTCATGGACTCATGTCCATGAGTTCCTGCATTGTTTTTCCATGCTTCAAAATATCAGGTTCATTGACCCAACTTGAATCTTCCACTGGATTATCTTTCCACTTCACTAAGTATTCGGGATATGTCTTCCTCTTGGTCTTCTTTATAACTCTTTGTTCTATGATTTTCTCCATCTGAGGTTTTTCTACTGTGGGAAATTGTTCTTCCCACTGAACTTATTTCTGATCATCTGATTCTCTTGCCTCATCTCTCCTGTAAGGATACAGGTCTGCAATATTGAATATCAGTGATATCCCAACATTGTCTGGCAACCCAATTTCATAAGCATTGGCTGCAAATTTTATGAGAATCCTGCATGGTCCTATATTCTTCATCTTCAACTTGTTATATGTTCCCCTTGGAAACCTCTCTTTTCTCAAATGAGCTAAAACTTCATCTCCTCTTTTGATCAACTCTGTTCTTATATTTCAAGTTGTTGTCCTGTAGCTACTCTCTGACTCTGTCATGGAGTATCTGCATTTTTTCTGCAAAATCTTCTGCTCCAACACTTCTGAAATAATCTTGATTCATATCCCTCAAGTTTGTAATTCCTCTTGGTTGTATACCATACACAATTTCAAATGGAATTTTCCCAGTGCTTCTGTTCACCGAATTTTTAAATGAAAATTCTTCTTGTGCCAGAATTTGATCCCATTGATGACTTTGCTCAGTGACTAAACTTCTTAATAAGTTTCCCAGAATCTTGTTTACTAATTCAGTATGTCCATCTGTCTGAGGGTGATATGCTAAACTAAAGGAAAATTTTGTCCCCAACCTCTTCCATAGAATCCTCCAAAAGTGTCCTATAAATTTGGTGTCCCTATCTGAGACTATGCTCCTAAGCAATCCATGTAGTCTCACTACTTCTTTGAAAAACAAATTTTGTATATGTGTAGGATTGTTTGTCTTCTGGCATGGTATGAAGTGTGCCATTTTTGAAAATCTTTCCACCACAAAAAATATGGAATCACTCCCTTTCCGAGTTCTAGGAAATCCCAATACAAAATCCATAATGATTGCATCCCATGGTCTTTTTGGAATTGGTAATGGTTGATACAAACCAGTGTTCTTCTGTCTTCCTTTTGCATACTGACAAATTCTTCATTTGTTTACAAAATTTTTCACCTCTTCCCTCATGCTTGACCAATAGTATAAATTGCTTATTTGTGCACATGTCTTATCATGACCAAAATGTCTAGCTAAAGCTCCGTTGTGTTTCTCTTTCAACAGGTTATCTCTCATTGAGAATGTTGGTATGCATAGTTGGCTTCTTTTGAATAATAATCCATCTTGGATCAAATATTATGTCCATGGGCTTCTGTCTCCCAACAAAGGATTCTTACATGCCTCATAAGCTTCCTTAAAATCCAAATCATCTTTAAACATTTCCTTGAGGTGTTCAAACCCTAAGGTCTCCACTTGGAATTCTTGTACAATTAAACTCCTTCTGCTCAAAGCATTTGCAACTTTGTTAGCAGTTCCAACAATATGTTTAATAACAAAAGTAAAATTCTGCATGAATTCTACCCATTTAGCATGTCTTTGATTCAAATTTTCTTGTCTAGTAATAAACTGTAAAGCTTTATTATCACTGTACAAAGACAAATTATTTAGGAATTAGATAGTGCCTCCACTTCTTCAAAGCTTGAATCACTGCATAAAATTCTTTGTCATATGTGGAACACTTCTTCTTGGTGTCATTCAACTTATCACTGAAATAAGCAACTGGCCTATTATCCTGACTCAAAACTGCCCCAATAGCTAATCCACTTGCATCACATCTCACTCGAAACGTTTTTCCAAAATCTGGTAAGACCAAAATTGGTTGTTCTGTGATCTTCTCCTTCAACCCTTTGAAACTTTTTTCATCTTCTTCTATCCAATTAAAAGACTTGTGTTTCTTCTTCACAGTGTCCATCATGGGTGTACATATACCACTGAAATTTCTGATGAACTTTCTATAAAAAATTGCTAACCCATGAAAACTTCTTACCTCAAATATGCTTCTTTGCGATGGTCATTCTTTGATTTCTCTCACCTTCTTTGGATCCATCTTCAATTCATTTAAAGAGATCACAAAACCAAAGTATATGAGTTATTTCTTCATAAAAGAGAATTTCTTCAGATTTATCAACAATTTTTCTTGCTGCAAATTTTCCATCACTCATGTTAGGTGTCTTAAGTGTTCTCCCTCTGTCTTACTAAAGATTAGTATGTCATCCAGATACACTATGAAAATTTTTCCTATGAATTCTTTCAATACTTAATTCATTAATCTCATAAATGTGCTTGGTGCATTTGTCAACCCAAATGGCATGACCAACCATTCAAACAATCCTTCATTTGTCTTGAATGTTTTTTTCCACTCATCCCCCTCTCTCATTCTTATTTGATGATATCCACTCTTCAAGTCTATCTTGGAAAAATAACTTTCTCCACTCAAACAATCCATCAAGTCATCCATCCTTGGAAAAGGGAATCTATACCTAATGGTGATCTTGTAGATGGCTCTGGAATCTGTGCACATTCTCCACCCTCCATCCTTCTTTGGACTTAACACAATTGTTACTATGCATGGGCTTAGGCTTTCACTGACTAAACCTTTATCCAACAACTCTTGGACTTGATTTTTGACTTCCTCATTCTCGCTAGGTGTCAACCTACCGCACATAGGTAGAACAATATATTCGAATGTAATAAAGGTCAATATTAATAAGGCCTTTCAATAAAATAGA
>CBVK0101172504.1:0-25045 GCA_900067695.1 Picea abies
TTATCAAGGAGGTGAAATCACAGCTATCCTCCAAATTTGACATGAAGGATATCAGTGTTGCTAACTTCATTATGGGAACAGAAATTAAAAGAGATCATGCAAACAAGAAACTCTGGTTGAATCAGAGAAAATATGTTGAGACGATATTGCAGAGGTTTAATATGCATGGAAGTAAATCGATCAAGGTTCCTATTCCTATAGGCGTAAATTTATCTGTAGATTAGTGTCCCAAGACATAGGAAGAAGAAGAGGACATGTCCCGTGTTCCGTATGCCAATGTAGTTGGCAGTTTGATGTATGCAATGGTCTATACTAGACCAGACATTGCACATGCAGTGGGAGTTTTGAACATGTATATGTCAAAACCAGGGAAGGAGCATTGGACAACAGTAAAGAGGGTCTTCAGGTATTTGCATGGCACTACCAAGGAAGACCAGTATTGGACAGAGTGGTGGACATACATGGCTTTGTTTATGTAGACCGGGCAGTAGATTTGGATCGCAGAAGATCTACAAGTGGGTATGTGTTTAACCTATTTGGAGGAGCAATCAGTTGGATGAGAAAAAGACAGGTTGTAGTGGCACTCTCAACTATAGAAGCTGAATACATGGAAGCCACTCATGCAAGCAAGGAAGCAACATGGTTACAAAGATTGTGTTAAGGTATTGGGTTGGTACAACAAGTAGTGAGATTAGATTGTGACAGTCAGAGTGCAATCTTCCTGGCAAAGAATCCAACTTATCATTCGAAGACAAAGCATATTGATGTTCAGTATCACTTTGTGAGAGACATGGTTGAGGAAAAGAAGGTGTTGTTGGAAAAGGTTGACACTTTGAAGAATGTTGCAGATTCATTGACAAAGTCTGTGAGCACAAAAAATTCTCCTAGTGTAGAGTAACAATGGGCATTGTTGCCCTAGATTGTTGACTATATAATCCTGTAGGCCCCTGAATGAAAAGAAACAACAAGTGGGAGAATGTTGGGTATGTTTTATATGATTTGCATGTGTGTGTGTGGGCGCGTCATATTCGACAACTGCGTCTGACGATCCCTCTAGTAGTGTTATTTTTAGCGGATTTTGCTATTTTTAGCGGTTTTCTAAATTAATCCTGGATTAAGGGATTAGGGTTTTGGTATCTACGAAATACCTAAAAACATTGTATATATTGTATGGTGAATGGTGAAATTAGATATAATGAATATAAGAGAGGTTTTCCCTGGTTTAGGGTTTTCAGTATAAATCTCTGTGTACTGTGTATGAGCCATTGATTAAATTTTGTTTTTCTTAAGAATCTATATGCATTGATTTACTTCACATGCTTAAAACTTACAATAACCCCCCTTAGGCTTGGCTGAACTAGTCAAAATCTGCGGCCCGGTGTGGACTAAGAGGGGGTAAAGAGCCAATTGGAGTGTTGGTTAGCCCCAAAACCAGGGTTTGATGAAATCTCCAAAAATAAAACCGTTGTGTAGAGGGGACTGGGAAGGGGGTTCTGGTTCAATCAAAGGATAAAAAGGAAGAAGCAAAGATGAAACCCCCACCTCCGCCATCTGTGTAGTAAAACCTCCACTTATCAGTTCCTCAGGTGCCACAACATCCAACGTGGCTGGCTTCCTGATGGCGCCGGAAGCCAAATCAGTTTGTGGGAGGGAAGCATCCATGGTAAGGGCATCAGGGAAGAAAACACCAGGAAAAGACTACAGGGAAACGAGATGAGGAAAAGTCAGTCGGGGAGTTGAAAAGAAAGGGAAAAAAACTGACCGCGGGCTGGAGGTAAGTGATCCGTCGAAAACCATAGACCAGTGCGGGGTAAACGCTCCATAACCGCAGACCCCCCTTCCTTATATTTTCATTCCTTTTTTTTTTTATATCTTTTCAAGACCTTATGCCCATTACATGTAGCTTATACAAGATATCTTGATATTGGCTTCATCCTTCTTCAACTAACTAGGCTATAAAGGTCTTATTGAGACAATATAACTCGATTAAATTGAATATTTTGGTAACATGGGTTCTAGAATAGCCAAGGTCTAAAACCTAACCATCAAAATCAACCTTTATTTGGTCTTTGGAGAGATTCGAGAATTTATTATTGATAATTGTTTCCATGTTTGACATTTTTTTTCGGTGTTATCAAAGAACCAAGTATGGTATCCTTTTTTTCCCACATATTCTCTATTTATGCCCTAGTTTTATGCCAACATGTTCGGGTATGCCTTGCATGTTGACCAGGAGGTTGGTTTCCTTTGGCCATCCCATCTTCACCACTTTTGGGGGCATAAGTCTTGTTAGTATACCTCATGATTGGAATCTAGGTATATGGCAAGGGAGGTTGGAGGCCACCCAACAAACAAAGGCTATGTCAAATTGGTTTTAGGAGAAAAAACAACCCATCAGTGGGTTTTTGGGCAAGGAAGGATGATATTCCAAGATTCCATAGGGATTAGTCACATACAAGGATCTATGATGAAGGAAAACGAATGTTAAGAGGTGGTTGACTGGTCGTTCAATGAGAATGAGGGACAAGGGTCTGAAATGTCAAAGGTTACAGTCGTTCCAAGCCCGGGTAGGAGAGGACCTACCAAGTTGGATGCAGAGTTATGCCATACAACAATTCGAGAGACAAAAGTATGGGAGGTAGACATAACATTCCCTAGTAACCAAAACCAAACCAGTTGGTATCCCCACCAATTTTTTTTGATGAAATTCCAGTTCATACTAAAAATATGAGATAAGTGTTGAAGACTGATTATGGAAAATGTAGTAATCCCACAAAAATTAAAAGAAGAGGACCAATGAGGGAGTTTCAAAATACTAACTAGTTGAGAGTGAATCCAATTGTAGACATCACCGTGCAAACCAACTCTATCACCCTTTAATCACTTCTGACAACTCTTACCAACTAGGATTTCACCCATGCTACATGCTAAGTGCGGGCTTGAATTTAAAATGAAAAATACCAACTCTAGCCATGATTATTGTAGGTCTTATCAAACTAGTTCCATAATGAAACAAACTACCATTTGGACGTTCAATGTCGAAGGTGAAGCTCATCATTCCTAGATCACTCTGCAATTTCATCACCCCGCTCATCCTTTGCTGGTTTGGGAGGCTTCCAAGCACACGGGAGGCATCTTGAAGCCACATCCAACTATGACACCTCCCCATCATGCACAAGTGCCCCATCTAAATGTATATAATAAATATATTAAATTATTATAAACTTTACACATTATTATATATTATATAATGTCGAATATTTTAAATATTTTAATATATATTTAATAACAAAAATTAAATTTATATTTGGATTTTAAATTTATTAGAAAAAACTATTATTATATAACCATTATATTTCATATTATAATTTATAATAAAAAATAACTTTATTACAATATTTATATAATTATTATATGAAAGATGTATTATAAAATTAATTAAAATATTTATTATTAGTATAAAACTTATATTTGATATTATAAATTTTAATAAATATTATAAAATATTAATATTATATTAAGCATTATAATATTTTTTAAGCTAAAAACTTTTTAGATCTTTCTTTTATATATAGAACATGAGTTACATCAAAACTCGAGGTAGGGGGGTGATTTTCCGTGAAAGAAACCAAATCCCCTGGTTGGTGATAATAAACAGAGTTTTCATACCATAACATGACAATATTCTGGGTCCCATAGATACCACTAAAGAGAACAAAAGGAAATAACAACCTAACATTGTCTATATGAACAAACTAAAATAAGAGTCTAGTAGTGTCCATATCCACTGGAAACATTATAAAAAAAAGGAACATGTTCAAACTAGACATCAACCAATTGGAGACTGGGTTTTCTCCTCCACCACCACTTCCAAGATCAAATCAATTTCCTTGTCATCTTCCCAGGATGCTTATAATGGAGACTAAGAGTTGGTGTCCAAAACAATTGGATTGGCTCTAGTGCATGTTGAGCTTGAAGAACCCTCTCCTTGTTTCTATTTTCCCTCCTTATCATCTGCTTGAGAAACTATGATTTTTATACTGAACGTCGCCTAGAACATTGGTTTGAACTTCCCTTTGAAGATGTGTATGGTATGTAAGATATCATGTCACTCCTCTTTGTTCTTTTTTAGCGCTTGGGCCACTAGGGCCTTCACTATCCAATAGGTATCAAAAATATTGAAATACTTCATATCACAAGTCCTAGAGTAAATTAGATATGTCACCTAGTCTTTCACCTCCTCCAGAATTTGAGCATAGGGTGTTTCCAACTATTGTGCACAAAATGTAGCCTACAACTCTTTTACCTCCTTATTTCTTTCCTTAGAACAATTCCCCTAAAATGCATACTTAAATTCCCAAGCCTCTCATGCCACTCTGGTGGAGGAGATTGGGCCCTAAGAGGATGAGGCATTTACATTCTCTCTCACCTTTCACTTCCTCGTCTCCCCCCCCCCAAACTAGTGCCCATTACCATCCTAGAGACTGAGATAAACCACAAACAACAATAGGACTACAAATTCGACCTCAACACACACCAAACTAGATGAAATCCTAGAATTGTAGACCAGTCCAAGAGCCCTCCAAACCTTCTCGTCAGAGGAATACCCCGTTTCAAACCCAATTGATCACTTGCAACTAGAACTAGCCATGAAGCCCAAATCTTCAGAGAAACTGAATTACCACAAAATGAGAAGAAAAGGAGGGGTAGGATGTTACCTATTAACCATGTCGACCTATCCCCTGCAAGCCAACATGAGTTTTCATGCCATGTACAACCCCATGTCTCATCCCAAATTCGAGCAGTTCTCCACTTGAGGCATTTGAGGAAAAAGGCTCGTGTCTCTTGACATGCTCATCATCACAGGATCATTGAGCCTCCCCCTCATCAAATAATAATCATCACAGGATCATTGAGCCTCCCCCTCATCAAATAATAATTCTCCTTATTCCTCTATGTACATTTTCCATTTAACTCCCACCTTTGTAGCTTAATTCATTTTGTACTTCCCTTGTACCTCTCCATACCTGGATCGATATCCTTCATCATTTCAAAATAGGATACAAAGGAGATGTGCCCCCCACGCGTTGACACAAACCATCCACCACCTCACCTAGTTGAAGACTTGCCATAATCCCTCCCATTGATGGACTTAATGTGCATGTAAGGTTGGCTACCTGGTGCACCATGTGGGTGCCCCTGCTCCAACCGTTGTCACCCCATCTAGGGATATTAAGCATTATAATATTAATATTATTTTTTATTGTTTTTATCTCTTTTATCTCTGTAGTGAATACATACCTTCTGTTTTGAATCCTTTTTTATATTAACGGTGAATACAATCATATTCTGAGGTGAATCCTCTTTTATCTCTATACTGAATACATACATTCTGTGGTAAATTTCTAGACTATGGTGTCTATGGTGAACCCTCTTTTATTTGCAGGGAATACATACATTCCGTGATGAATTTTTGGACTTTGGTGAATACATTATGGCCTGTAGTGTCTACGGTGTACCTGGTATGTGGTAAATCTATTCAGTGGTGACTAAATCATGTTCATTACTATTCAAACCCTACCATGAATAAGGTGCACAAGCTTCTTATTTATTTCTTTTTGTTTTTTAATATGATTAATTCATTATCGATACCTAAATCTAACAAAGGAAGGCCTATCAAAGTAACCCTAGATAGTCTACATGAATATATAGAATCATTAGAAAAATGTAGAGAAGAGAGAGAAGCCAAACTTCAAAGTGAGTTAAAAACAATGCTTGATAATAAATTTAGATCCTTAGAAGATAAGATTCTAAGATAGATAGACAATAAACTATTATGGTTTGAGACTCAACTACAAAAAAAGGAGGCCAGATTACAAGAAATAGAAAAATGAAACCAAGAAAAAATAAATCAAGGCATGAAGAAGAGGTCAAAGAAAATCATAATCTTAGGGACAAGATTAAAGAGATAGAGGAAAAGCTAATTAATAATTTGTCCCTAAATAGTGTGGAATGCAAATTCAATATCAAACCTCTCAAAGAGAAAATGAATAAGCTCTTAGAGTTAGACCATGAGCTTGAAAAAAGAGCCTTGAACCTCATAATTTTTGGTATAAAAGAATAAAAATATGAGGACACACTAGCAATAGTCAAGGAGGAACTAAAAAATAAATCGCAAATTGAAACAAATGCCCTTATAGAAGTAAAAAGTTTAGGAAAAATAATTAACATAAAGATTGGTTGATTCAGATTATGGTAATCTCTAATGCCCATAAATATGACATAATCAATAAAAATCAGAGCTTTAAAGGGTTAGGAATATTTATAAATGAAGGCCTCATTCCAGAAGATCAAGCTAAATTAAGGAAAGAGGTTCAAAAGGTAAAGGAATCTAGAAAAGAAGGAAAATGGGAAATAATTAGGAATTGAAAAGCTATTATTAGGGATAGTGTAACAACCCCACCGTTAAGACAACATAAGCGACATACAAAAGGTAAAATATTTTTTTCTTTTTAAAGTTGTGTTAGGTAATTAAAACATCATACTAAATAACAACTTCATCGACACAACTTTCACATATTTTAACATAACAATAACAATGCGTTAACCAACAAATTTGACATAAGGAAGATAGATCAACAACGATCATCAAGGCACAATATCATTCTAAAAAGCAATGCATGTAACATAACATTCCAGGCGTAAGAAGTTTAACATCTACATCAATCATCCACCAATAAATTTAAGGGCACAATTAAGCTTGTTAATCCATCATGTGAAAACATAAGAGAAAGCGCTAGGTAAACGACTATATTTTGTTGCCTAAGTAAATCTAATCATAAGCATAAAATCATACGTCGCCTAGAGTCGAGGCGCAAGAGTATCATCGCTTAAATCACTACGCAAGGATCTAAGGCCTAACCACCATTCACCACATCACAATCATTACACGAGAGTAGTCTAAAATCTTTAACCATCATTCACCACATCACAATCATTACGCACGAGTAGTCTAAAATCTTTAACCATCATTCATGTCACCAACACCATTTGCACAAAAGTCATATATCTAACCCATCATGCATGACATAAATCCCTAAGTGCGAGAATGTCCGAGATCCACACCAAATCTAATTGTGCAAAGATCCCAACATCTAAAACATCATTAATACACATCATCTAGTGTGCAAAGATCCCAACATCTAAAACATCATTAATACACATCATCTAGTGCGCAAGAAGTTTGAAAACTAAAACCATCATATATTACATAAAATCAGTGTGCGCAAGGTTTTGGTTCCATTAACGCATTATTTCCACATCAATTGTTCAAGGCGCAAGAGCATACAGTTAAGGAATCAATCATACCATATTAATAATTCATCGTAGTGAAAAATAATGATCTACTCTACTAAGTCATTCCTTTAAGCAATGCTGACACAATCCTAAGTAATGTAACAACTCTAATCCATTAGCCATCATTTTATTCACTATTAGATTCATATTGAATAAACACGCTTATTTTACTTCATTGAAGATGCTCAATAAGGTCATATGTAGGGTCATAAGGATCCAATTATGGTTCAAACAAGAAACTTGGAATCCTCTCATAAATATTAGCCACTATATGTAAAAGGCTAGTTGTGAGGTTAGCGAGAACATTTTTAATGGAGAATATTCAAGTTCAAAACTCTTTGCCCCCACCCGCACATGACTTCTCACAATTATTTCTTCTTCTCTTTCAACCAATACATTTTATTCACTATTATATTCATATATTCATCTTATATATTTGAAGTACAATATGAAATCTATCAAAAATATTTAAATAATTTCAATGTTTCTTCATAACCTTATTTGAATATGCCATCCCCTTTTATTTAATATATTTTTCCAAATTAAAAGGAAACTTTATTCCACAGGAAAATTCTCATTATTTTTATAAAAATATTCTGTTCTCACAACAGGCCTTACATATATGTTCCTTGATATCTTGAGCAAAAAAAAACACCAAACATAGCTACACATATTTTCATATTCCTTACAATAGGAACATCTTCTCCTGAAGATCCAAAAGAGGACAAAATTCAAAGGAATAGTGTCTTTCATACTTAGCTATACATTGTAGCTACTGATACCATCGCTAATTACTAGACTGCAAATATTTACTCCCCCATCACATCAGACCAACCATCGCATCAGTTGAGTTAGTAAACGCTGCCAAGATTTAACGCTAAAAGCCCCATTTCAGGTTATTAGAGAGTTGTAACTGTCGTCGTGCTGGGAGCACTATCTACTAGGTGTCAAGATTTAAAAATAAAGCTACACGTTCCTGCGAACACCCTCAACTCAACGCCTGGCAACAGTGGAACCTGAGAGTAATTAGGTTGAATACTATTTAGCTTACCTAACCCACTGGAGGGAAATTCTAACGAAACTATAGTCTTCAGCAAGGGAGCATATTCTGAAGGTCAAGAACAGAGGAAAAAGGCATCACGCCAGTCGTCCTTCTCTGCATTTTAACAGATTGGAAGGGACAACGTCAATAAAGGATTCCCATGACTTTAAAGGGAATGAGACCATAAATTCATGTCCGTTAAACTTAGTAAACTCTAGCAGAGTCAAACAATTCGCATCAGTTATGTTTATGAAAACCAATCTCAACATCAATTATTTTTATAAGGATCAGACATTGATCGCTCATTTTGTAGAGGAAGGTGCTAAGCGCACATGCATTACAGTTGGGCGAGTTAGGGGTGGAAAAATCGCCGAGGGCGAGGGAGTGTGGCCTTGCTGTGTGCAGAAACAAACAACGCAGAGGGAGAGAGAGAGACTAGTGATGGGCGAGAAAGAAGAGACTCATAAGGGAGAAAGACACAGGTTTCAAAATTACCTTAAAACGCATGTAAACCTTCCGTCAACCATCAAGTTATTACTAAATTTCAATCTAAAATGCGAAGATGAAAATGCGATAAAGATACAGTCAAATTCGCTCGATCATCAAACTGCTGCTAAAAAAAAATTTAAAATGTGTAAAACCAAATTTGCCTTAAAGACAGTCAAAATTCCCTCGATCATCAAAATTAGTACAAAATTTAAATCTAAAAGGAGAGCATAAAAAATACAATAAAGATACAAATCAAAATCCCCTCAATCCTCAAAATAGATGCTAAAAATAACTTTGAAATGTTGAACATTGAAATTTACTTTACAATACAATCAAAATTCCATCAATCATCCAATTAGTGCTAAAATTAAAATATAAAACGTGAACATTAAAAATACAAGAAAGTACCGTCAAATTCCCTTGATCGTGAAAATTGCTAAAATAAATAAATTTAAAGAGTGTAACATCGAAAAACCTTAACAATACAGTCGAAATTGCATCAATTATCAAATTACTGCTAAAATGAAATCTAAAATGCATAAATGTTAAATTAACAGTTTTTCATCTCCAAAATATGTTATTAGGGTTATTCATCAAGGATTTAGCTCTGCCAGTGTAAAGATACAGTCAAAACCTTGACAATCATAAAAATTACTGCTAAAGGAGATCTTAAAGGCCTAAAAATTATGAGGGCACTAGCCATTTGTGGAAGATAATACGCAGAGACAAGACAAGAGGAACATGCAGAGAAAATTCGAAAGGGCCAAGCGAGATCCAAGCAAAGCGCTGCATAAATGTAGAGGTGAAATAAGTACAACAGATCGCTAGAAAGCATGTGGGTTCATAACGAGATCTCCTCAGAAAAATGCAAAGCACTAAGATTAATATCAGATAATTCTTATGGGACAAATTATCTAAGGAAAACCCCAAAAACCGCTAGGAGAATCTGTGGGATAAAATTCAGGTAACAGAAGACGACGAAGTCGAAGACGTTCTGCTACACTTGCGCTCTGTCCAGCTCCCAACTTTCTAACCATGTAGACTTCAACGATACCTTCCATCCAATGCTAGGGGTACTCTTCTTCCCCCTTATCCCCTCGAGCCACAAAGGGGCCACGCACACGAAACCCTAGAAAACTAGCTCCCAGCTCGCCTCGCAATGTCCAACTACCACTCCCTATCCGAGCTGGGTATCCCAACTCCCACAAGAAAAATCAGTCAAGAAAAATTTTCGGCAGCATAACCTTATGCATACTAGTCGTCCCTCATTCCTCTCCTTTGCCATCTCTTTTATAGATTTGTTCTTAGTGACCTTTCCATTTGAACATTAAATTAGTTTTATTAAAAAATTATTAGGAAATATTCTCCCCGTACACTTGTCACCCGATCCCTTAGTTGCATCATAAATTCATTTACTTAATTTGATTAAATTTCCAAATTCCCTCACCCGCCTAAAAGCGTTCCTAAAAATGCTCCTCGATGTCCCTTTATTCCCTCACATTACCCTAATGACTGACGCCTTTCTTAAATCTTAGTTGAGTTAATTTTAGGAAAGTTCTCTACACTAGATTCCTTCTATGTTCCACATTCCTTTTGCAATTAATTTCCCCTTTTTGTCTAAGTTTGAAATTAGCTAGTTTTGCACAAAAACAACAATTAATCTTTTAAATAATTTAATGCTTCATTAATTCTAAATTAAATTTTTAGTTTTCCCCCCTTTCTTTTCTTCATCCCCCCTTTATTAATTGGTTAATTAATTTTTAGTCCTCATATCCTACTTTGACCTAAACTTTAATTTCGACTAGGCTTAGCAATTTTTTAAGGGAAAAATTATAATTAATCAACTTACTCATACATAATTAATTCAAGATTGACCATGTCAAAGTAAGATATTGTTTTCTAGGTACCTAGGTTCATTGACTCACCAGTGTTAAAAATCACGACGTGCCCTTCAAGATGCACTACGTGCTCCAAGGGTGCCACTCGCCTTCATTCAAGTTTCATTTACGTGACATGCCCTTCAAGACGCACTACATGATCCAAGGGTGTTACTCGACTTTTGACTGATTTTGGTAGACATCGAACCCTTGGAGTTAATACTCCATCAAGTAATCTTGTGGGAGACTAAGGGCCTCTAAGGAATAAGGACCCTACCTTATTGCGCGTCCCTTAGAATCATCGTGAGTGACTATCACAGTCTCCCCTCACGACATCGTGGATCTCTCGAACTAGGTAATTGTTAACCTACAGTTCGAGTCATGACAAGAGTGCTAGTAGGTTGTGGCAGGGATGTTGCCACACCTCTCCCTCAATATCTTTGGTTTTCATGCGTGACCCTTTACTCAAAATATGAGTCTGGTTCACAAGTTATTGTTATCCCGCATCCATCAATGAAACATGTCAACGATCCAAAATCAACATCATAATATACTAGTTGTATGTCACCTATGCAATATAAAAAACACTCAAACCTTAACAGTCCACTCTCTGACTCGATTCGTAGTCCAGGGAGGTCCATCGATGCCATCGACATCCTCAATCGGTCCAGAGTCTTGCACACTAAGGAAAAACCAATCAATAGCACATGTCGATACAAATATAATAAAGTAACATATCATCATATCCACAACATCATCATAATCCATAATTGAAACAATCAATCATATAATGAACTAGATCACTTGCATGCAAGTGTCCTAAAAGAATAAGTCCAATCAAGTGTGTGCAAGAGCAGAATGTTACATACACCCCCTCTTGTTTTAAAATTTGTCTCGAAGTTTCACAATATAAGTGCCTAAATAAAGTATCTCACAATATATAAGGGTATAGACATTAAACAAAAATGGAAACCGCGAACACATATCATGTGCGTCCTCCTAGGTAGCTGAGTGTGGACTATAATTTTCCTACTAAACCTTGACCTAATCGACAGTTCGACACTGTAGCTATTGAATGCAAAGGTCCAGAAAGCGGATTGGCTCTGCCGTGAGTGCACCCTCGCCCAACATTCGCCAAGAACTCAGTCAATCTCATGCGTAGGATCACTAACCTAACATCACACACAGATACAAGATAAACATCGCGCAAAGCCTCAAAGAATGAGGCATGCTAGTCGTTAGGCCCTTCATAATTCTAGTCAACGCGATGCACATCGGAAAACCCTTTTGTCGATCATGCACTTCTTCCATCTCCTTTCGTATCATTTGTAATTTTTCTTTCAATTCTTGGATTTCTTCTGGTCCTACTAGGACCCCATCCTCGAGTCGATCTCAACTCAAAGGCATCTGACATGGTCACCCATAAATAAACCCAAATGGCGCCATCTTAATGTTGCTTTGATGGTTGTTGTTGCACGCAAACTCGGCCAGCGACCAAAACTATTCCCAACGTTTATGTTGGTCCAACACACACATATGCAACACAACCTTCCCAAATTGGTTCATTCCTTTGGTCATCTTGTCTATCTCAAGGACATGTTGTAATAAAGTTCGGTGGTGTTCCCAAGGCCTCTTGGTAAACTTGTCCACAATCATTTTGCAAACATCGAATCCCTTATCGGATATGATTCCTTTGGCACATCTGGAAGTCTCAAAATTTTATTGATATAAACTCTAGCTTTACCTATCTTCTGATGCATTGTACACATAGGGACAAAATGTGAACTCTTAGTCAGAGTGTCAACTGTCACGACAATCGGGTTGTGCCTCCTTGCCGTCAACAACAATTCAACAGTGAATTCTGTCGAAATGACCTCCCATGTCGATTCCAAATTAGCATGTGGCTGTAGCAAACCTGCCAGATGTTTATGCTCAACCTTCACCTTTCGACCTTCTAGACATATCACCATGTAGTTGGCGAGGCCCACCCTTATCCATTCCGGAAGAATAAGGGCTTAAGGTCGGTCCTCATCTTCATGACTTCTGGATGAAAAATGTACACTGCTCTATGAGCTTCACATAAGATAAAAAATTCTCAATTAGTCGTTAGGCTGTAGGTAAATCCAGTTATTATATCTTAAATATCCATCGTCTCCCATAGTATATCCCTCAATTTTAGTACCAATATGGTGTCTTGCCTGAAAAAATTCCTTACCCTCTTTATACCAGTGAGCGTCACAATGTAGTTAGAATCTTTTCACGTAGATTCGTTTGAAGGGGTATCACTGAAAAATATGCATGGTCTCCGACTCAACACGTCTGCCACTCTGTTCACTGTTCCTTTTAAGTAGGAAATCTCAAATCGTAATTGATAAGCAGTTCTGACCAACGCCCTTGCCGCGCGTTCAAGTCATTTTGCGTAAAAAGGTGATGTAAACCACAATGGTCAGTTTTTAGTTCGTATTTCCATCCAATCAGGTAGTTTCTCCACACTCTCAGAGCATACACGATGGCTAGAAAATTCTAATCATACATCGCGTAGTTCTCCTCATGCTTCCTTAACTTCCTCGAGATGTAAGTGATCACTCGATTGTCTTTCCTCAATACTTTGTCCCAACCTTCCTTGGATGCATCAGTTCATACCAAGAAGCCCTCATACATGCCAAGGAATTTTAGTATTGGCGTTGTCGTCAATAGCTCCTTGAGACTTTGAAATGTTTTCGTGCATTTCTCGGTCCACACAAACTTCTTGTTCTTCTTTTGTAATTACGTAATTGGATTTTCTATCTTCGAAAAACCCTTGACGAACTGTCGATTATATCTCACTAAACCCATGAAGCTACACACTTTTGGGACATTTGTCGGTGTAGGCCACTCCACAATAGCCTCTACCTTCGCTGGATCCACAATGATACCTTCGCCGGAGATAATATGCCCTAAGCAATGAATCCTCGATAGATTTTCGACCGCTTCCCGTAATTGTTCTCTCGCAACACTGTAGTACCAAGCGTAAAATTTCATCTTGATCTTCCGTCATCCGAGAAAATATCAAATTTTGTCAAGGAGTACTCGATGGTAGTCAAGTAGAGTCTCCACGACCCATCCTTCTTCCGTATGAAGTTAACAGGAGCACTCCAAGGCGATACACTTAGACGTATAAGTCCTAGGTCCAACAACTCATTTAGTTGCACTTTCAACTCCTGTAACTCAGGGGTTGACATCCGATAGGGATTTTTTTCCATTGGTTCAGTTCTAGGTTTTAGGTCAATGGTAAATTCCATTTTGGCTTTGGGCGACACACCTGGTAATTCTTCTAGGAATTACATCCGCAAAATCTCGTACTATCAGAAGGTATTCTAATCCTTCCAACACGCCCTTGACGTTCACACTAAGTATGCATATAACTTGCGTCCTTTCATGTGCTCTCTCGTAACTGTAGGGAAGAAATGAAACTCAAGGATATTCCCTGTTTTCTTCCTACAATCACGCTTCTATGTCCTTCATTGTCGGTCTAACTCAACCACCTCATCTTATCGTCGAGTATCACATCATGCGATTCCCACCAGTCCATATTGATCATGTCATCATAAGATCTTAATATTGTGACGTAGGTCATAGTTCATTACACTATCCCCAGGTTAAAGCGACTGTTCATACCCCTTCCTCCAACCATCTGGTTGGTACCTGAAGCCACATCGATGAATCAAAACTCGTCCTGTCGAAGCCCTTACCCAATCCCTTCATTATGGTACTAGAATTAGAGCTCTCCATAGCACCGGGGTCTAAAAATTACTAAACTTTTGTTTGGCTATGGCACTTGACACCTCGAGCACAGTGGAATGGTGCTCGGCCTGGCGGTTATTTATCGCTGTCATGAATCCTATGGGCCTTGCCCATCTCCGCCACGATAGTGTGTCCTGTTGACTCGACCACTTTGGCCCCTTCAATCAGACAGTTTTTCTGGTAAGGTGACTCTCCACATGTCCATCTCCCACCCTGGTCCAGTACTCCTGGCCCTAGAATATAAGCTAATGGCCCACCAGCCTAAGATCATGGTTTGTTATGTTGAAAAGCCTAAATGATGGTTATTAGCGGTGCTGCCACAAATGTGGTGGTCCCCTGTAGGGAGCCCTCTGCTGAGGAACCTATCATCAAGGTATCATGAAAAAGGGTCCTAGAGATGTATCTTGATACCAAGAGGTCTGGTATGGATGACATATGATGCTGCTGTGCACCAAACATTGTTAGACCAGACGGTCTTGTAGGAGTCCTTCCCGGACTCTCGTGGTCAAATATTCCTTATCTAAGAGGCCCACTAGACTACATCGTGCAACGTCTGAGGCATTTAGATCCTCACCTTCGCACAAAATCTATAGTTAAGGCTGAACATGAACTTGTTGACCTCTAGCTTCTCCATGTCCAGATGTGCGACATACCGAAGTAGCTCCATAAATCTGGTCTCATAATATGACACCGTATGACCACCTTGTCACACGACGCTGAACTCATCGAGATGGTTCTCAATGAGTTTCTTTGATAATTACTTCTCCTGAAACTGTTCCTCGAACTGTTACCATAACATGACTTCAACGACCATGTTTGGTTGAGGTAGGAGCATCTTCCACCATAGAAGAGCACTCCCCTTTAGCTGAAGACCACCATGCATACCTTCATGATGGAGGTCACAACCATGAAACGCGAAGCATATTGCCTTGCTCTCCAGCCATGCCTTGGCGGCTAAGCCATCCGTGGCACCTATGGACTCGAGGAATTAACCCTCTTGAGTTCTCTGTGAATGCTACCAGTACTGGTTGGGGCGTGCTGTGGACCCTCAGGGGTACATGCACCCTGACCTCATCTCAATACATAAGGTTAGTCAAGGCCTTCGAAATTTCCCTGGAAGGACCCTGTCAGACCCAACACATCCCACATGACAATCTGCTCATGTTGAAGACTTGTTCTTCTCATTGGGGATTGGACCCCTCTAGCATGGGTGCTACTGGAGGCATCGTGCCTCCTCCCCTGGCACCACGTCGTTAATATCTACGACGTCCTCTAACCATGATTACCTCAAGGATAGGTTAATAATTCAATTTGTGTTGAGTATAAATCAAGGGCTTAATTCAATGGAAGGTGTGGCTATCCACAATCGCAGGGTTGAACCCACTCTGATACCATATGTAACGACCCCACCGTTACGACAACAAAAGCGACGTACAAAAGGTAAAATATTTTTTTCTTTTTAAATTTGCGTTAGGTAATTAAAACATCATACTAAATAACAACTTCATCGACACAACTTTCACATATTTTAACGTAACAATAACAATGCATTAACCAACAAATTCGACATAAGGCAGACACATCAACAACAATCATCAAGGCGCAATATCATTCTAAAAACCACTAGTTGTAACATAACATTCCAAGCATAAGAAGTTTAACATCTACATCAATCATCCACCAATAAATTTAAGGGCGCAATTAAGGTTTTTAATCCATCATGTGACAACATAAGAGAAAGCGCAAGGTAAACAACTATATTTTGTTGCATAAGGAAATATGATCATAAGCATAAACTCATATGTCACCTAGAGTTGAGGCACAAGAGTATCATCACTTAAATCACTACGCAAGGATCTAAGGCCTAACCACCATTCACCACATCGCAATCATTACGCGTAAGTAGTCTAAAATCTTTAACCATCATTCATGTCACCAACACCATTTGCGCAAAATTCAGAGATCTAACCCATCATGCATGACATAAATCCCTAAGTGAGAGAATGTCTAAGATCCACACCAAATCTAATTGCGCAAAGAGCCCAACATCTAAAACATCATTAATACACATCATCTAGTGTGCAAGAAGTTCGAAAACCAAAACCATCATATATTACATAAAATCAGTGCGCACAAGGTTTCGATTCCACTAACGCATTATTTCCACATCAACTGTTCAAGGCGCAAGAGCATACATTTAAGGAAGAAATCATACCATATTAATAATTCATCGTAGTGAAAAATAATGATCTACTCTACTAATTCATTCCTTTAAGAAATGTTGACACAATCCTAAGTAATGTAACAACTCTAATCCATTATCCATCATTTTATTCACGATTAGATTTATATTGAATAAGCTTGTTTATTTTACTTCGTTGAAGATGCTTAATAAGGTCATATGTAGGGTCATAAGGATCCAATTATGGTTAAAACAAGAAACTTGGAATCCTCTCTGAAATATTAGCCACTATATGTAAAAAGCTATTTGTGAGGTTAGAGAGAACATTTTCAATGGAGAAAATTCAAGTTCAAAACTCTTTGCCCCCACCCGCACATGACTTCTCACAATTATTTCTTCTTCTCTTTCAACCAATACATTCTATTCACTATTAGATTCATATATTCATCTTATATATTTGAAGTACAATATGAAATCTATCAAAAGTATTAAAATAATTTCAATGTCTCTTCATAACCTTATTTGAATATGCCACCCCCTTTTATTTAATATGTTTTTCCAAATTAAAATTTGATTTAAATTAAAAGGAAACTTTATTCCACAGGGAAATTCTCATTATTTTTATAAAAATAATTTTTTCTCACAGCAGGCCTTATATCAATGTTCCTTGATATATTGAGCAAAAAAAAACACCAAACATAGCTACACAGATTTTCATATTCCTTACAATAGGAACATGTTCTTCTGAATATCCAAAAGAGGACAGAATTCAAAGGAATAGTGTCTTCCATACTTAGCTATATACTGTAACTACTGATACCACCGCTAATTACTAGACTGCAAATATTTACTCCTCCATCGCATCAGACCAACCATCACATCCGTTAAGGTAGTAAATGTTGTCAATATTTAACGCTAAAAGCCCCATTTTAGGTTATTGGAGAGCTATATCTGTCGTTGTGCTGGGAACACTATCTACCAGGTGTCAAGCTTTGAAAATAAAGCTACAAGTTCCTGCGACCACTCTCAACTCAACTCCTGGCAATAGTGGAACCTAAGAGTAATTAGGTTGAAGACTATTTAGCTCACCTAACCCATCGGAGGGAAATTCTAACGAAACTATAGTCTTCAGTAAGGGAGCATATTTTGAAGGTCAAGAACAGAGGAAAAACACATCACACCATCCATCCTTCTCTGTATTTTAACTGATTCGAAGGGACAATGTTAATAAAGGATTCCCATGACTTTAAAAGGAATGAGACCATCAATTCACGTCCATTAAAGTTAGTAAACTCTGACAGAGTCAAACAATTTGCATTAGTTACATTTATGAAAACCAATCCCAACATCAATTATTTTTATAAGGGTTAGAAAAAGATCCCTCAGTTAGCGTGGGAAGATGCCAAACGCATGGGCATTACAACTGGGCAAGTTAGGGGTGGAAAAATCGTCGAGTGCGAGAGAGTGTGGCATTGCTGTGTGCAGAAACAAACAACACGAAGGGAGAGAGAGAGAGTAGTGCTGGGTGAGAAAGAAGATACTCACAAGGTCGAAAGATCAGGGTTCAAAATTACCTTAAAATGCATGCCAACCTTCCGTCAATCATCAAGTTATTACTAAATTTCAATATAAAATGCAAAGATAAAAAATGCAATAAAGATACAGTCAAATTCGCTCGATCATCAAACTACTGCTAGAAATAAATTTAAAATGCGTAAAACCAAATTTGCCTTAAAGACACAATCAACATTCCCTCGATCATCAAAATTACTTCAAAATTTAAATCTAAAAGGAGAACATAAAAAATACAATAAAGATACAAATCAAAATCCCCTTGATCCTCAAAACAAATGCTAAAAATAACTTTAAAATGTTGAACATTGAAATTTACTTTACGATACAATCAAAATTCCGTCAATCATCCAATTACTGCTAAAATTAAAATATAAAATACGAACATTAAAGATACAAGAAAGTACCGCCAAATTCCCTCGATCGTGAAAATTGCTAAAAAAATAAATTTAAAGAGTGTAACATCAAAAAACCTTAACGATACAGTTGAAATTGCATCGATCATCAAATTACTGCTAAAATGAAATCTAAAATGCATAAATGTTAAATTAATAGTTTTTCATCCCCAAAATATATTATTAGGGTTATTCATCAAGGATTTAGCTATGCCAGTGTAAAGATATGGTCAAAACCTCGACAATCGTCAAAATTAATACTAAAGGAGATCTTAAAGGCCTAAAAATTATGAGGGCATTGGCCATTTGTGGGAGATAATACACAGAGACAAGACAAGGGAAACATGCAGAGAAAATTTGAAAGGGCTGAGTGAGATCCAAGCAAGGTGCTGCATAAATGCAGAGGTGAAATAAGTACAACAAATTGTTGGAAAGTTGGTGGGTTCATAACGAGATCTCCTCGGAAAAACGCAGAGCACTAAGATTAATCTCAGAGAATTATTATGGGATAAATTCTCCGAGGGCAACCCCAAAAACCACCAGGAAAATATGTGGGATAAAATTCGCGTAACAGAAGGCGACGAAGTCAAAGACATTCTGTCGTGCTTGCGCTCTGTCTAGCTCCTAGATTTCTAACTATGTAGACTTCACTAGTGCCTCCCAACCAACGCTATGGGTACTCTTCTTCCCCCTTAGCCCCCCGAGCTGCAAAGGGGCCACACACACAAAACCTTAGAAAACTAGCTCCCAACTCGCCTCGCAAGGTCTAGCTACCACTCCCTATCTGAGCTGGGTATCCCAACTCCCACAAGAAAAATAAGTCAAGAAATTTTTTTGGCAGCGTAACCTTACGCATACCGGTCGTCCCATGTTCCTCTCCTCTTCCATATCTTTTATAGATTTCTTCTTAGTGACCTTTCCATTTGCACATTAAATTAGTTTTATTAAAAATTTATTAGGAAATATTCTCCCCATACACTTGTCACCCGATCCCTTAGTTTCATCAGAAATTCATTTACTTAATTTGATTAAATTGCCAAATTCCTTCACCCACCTAAAAGCATTCCTAAAAATGCTCCTCGATGTCCCTTTATTCCCTCACATTCCCTTAATGACTGATGCCTTTCGTACACTTGTCACCCGATCCCTTAGTTTCATCAGAAATTCATTTACTTAATTTGATTAAATTGCCAAATTCCTTCACCCACCTAAAAGCGTTCCTAAAAATGCTCCTCGATGTCCCTTTATTCCCTCACATTCCCTTAATGACTGATGCCTTTCTTAAAGCTTAGTTGAGTTCATTTTAGGAGAGTTCTCTACACTGGATTCCTTCTATGTTGGACATTCCTTTTTCAATTAATTTCCCCTTTTTTTCTAAGTTGAAAATTAGCAAGTTTTGCACAAAAACAACAATTAATCTTTTAAATAATTTAACTCTTCATTAATTTCTAAATTAAATTTTTAGTTTTCCTGCCTTTCTTTTCTTCACACCCCCTTTATTAATTGGTTAATTAATTTTTAGTCCTCATATCTTACTTAGATCTAGACTTTAATTTCGACTAGGCTTAGAAAATGTTTAAGGGAGAAATTATAATTAATCAACTTACTCATACATAATTAATTCAAGACTGACTATGTCAAAGTAATATATTTTTTTCTAGGTACCTAGGTTCATTGACTCACCAATGTTAAAAACTGCGACCTTCCCTTCAAGACGCACTACGTGTTGCAAGGGTGCCACTCGTCTTCATTCAAGTTTCATTTATGCGGTGTGCCCTTCAAGACACACCACATGCTCCAAGGGTGCTACTTTCCTTTTGAATGATTTTGGTAGACGTCAAACGCTTGGAGTCAATACGTCGTCAGGTGACCTTGTGGGAGACTAAGGGCCTCTAAGGAATAAGCACCCTGCTTTATTGCACGCCCTTTATAATCATCGTGAGTGACTGTCACATTCTTCCCTCACGACATCGTGGATCTCTCGAACTAGGTAATCGTTAACCTATAGTTTGAGCCATGACAGGAGTGCTAGTAGGCTGTGGCAAGGCTGCTACCACACCTCTCCCTCAATATATTTGGTTGTCATGCGTGACCCCTTTACTCCAAATGTGAGTCTGGTTAGCAAGCTATCGTCAGCCTGCATCCATCAACGAAACATGTTAGCGATCCAAAATCAACATCATAATATGCCAGTCATATGTCACCTATGCAATATAAAAAACACTCAAATCATAACAGTCCACTCCTTGACTCGATATGTAGTCCAGGGAGGTCCATCGATGCCATCAACATCCTCAATCGGTCCAGAGTCCTGCACACTCAGTAAAAACAAGTCAATAGCACCCATCGATACAAATATAATAAAATAACATATCATCATATCCACGACATCATCATAATCCATAATCGAAACAATCAATCATATAATGAACCGGATCACTTGCATGCAAGTGTCCTCAAAAAATAAGTCAAATCAAGTGTGCGCAAGAGCGAGATGTTACAGATAAAGACCAAAAATATAACAATAAGTAGCAATTTGGGACACTTCGGATCCTCTCTTGCAACTATCGGGGCTTTCCTTGGAACAAAGGGCCTATATTAAGTTGAATCCCAAGTGAAATTGATATTACATATCTAGTTAAAACTTGGGAGCATGAAGAATCTAAGGTCCCTAACATAGAAGGATTTATATTGTGGTCTACATGGAACATGAAATCCTCCCATAGAGGGGTTGAAGGCATATCTTGTTATATAAGAAAAAACATTTCTCCTCACGTTCTTCATCATAAAAAATACCCTCTCAATCAATTCATTTGCATGAAGATTTCATATTTTAATGCTAAGAAGATGTATAGATAAATTTGTTATTTTGTTCCCATTAATTCTACCCTTTATACAAAAAGAAAATCTAGATAAAAATTGTCCCTATAAAATCTTAGAACAATATATTTATAGTTTGAGAAATGAAGGTAATATCCTCCTTCTTGGAGACTTTAATGCTAGAACTGCAACTGATCAAGGTATTATCTTAAGCAACGATTCCAACCCCGATCCTTTATCTCTAAATGAGGACCTTATTTTAGCTAATAGATACAAGAGAAATTCAGAAGACTTGACTGAGAATTTGTATGGTACCGAGCTAATAAAGATTTGAAGTTCTCATGATCTAATCATTTGTAATGGCCTGATGAAGTGGTTGAAATCTATCCAAATGACTTGTATCTATGGGATGGTTAGTAGTATTGTGGATTATGAGATATCAAATATCCTTGTTTACAACCAAATAGTAAATTTTGACCTTTTAAATGGCCATGATCCTGACTATGATCATAGACCTTTAACCTTAACTCTAAACTTTATCATGCACAAAACCCCCCTTGAAGATAAATATGATAGCAAAAGGAAGTTGCTTTTTGACAAAAATAAAGTTGATCTCCTCTTAAAGGAATTAAATAGAAAATTAAATATTCTATCATATAAGATCAATATTGAAGACATCTATCATAATTTTACAACAACCCTCTCTACCTCCATAAAAAAATTCTCTATTGAAGTGTTGTGCAAAAAGAAGAATAGAATTACCAACCCTTGTTATGATAGTGAATATAAACTTGTTAAAAAATCCATTATGTATGCCTCTAATGAGTCCTTGAAATATGGTAGTATTAATAGATACAAAGGCTCGATTAAAAGGGAAAAAAAGAACTACATAAATAGAAAACAAGAGAAGCTTTTGCACCTATCTAGAATCTAGATCCAAAGAAATTTTGGAGGCAAATTTTGACTCGTAAAACTAAATAAAATGATATGATTCCCCTGACAGACTGGAATTCCTACCTTGAAAATCTTTATGAATCTCCTAATGTCCTGGATAACATTCTAAAAGTTTCTAGAGAGGATGAAGTTTTTCTATAGAAGACATAAAGTTTGGGGTTAACTGTCTCACAAATGGGAAAGCTAAGGACATCGAAGGCTACCAAGATGAAATATTAAAAAGTGGAGCACCTATTTTGATCCCTTAGATACACAAGCTCTTCAATTTAGAAGTCAAGTAGGGCTTCCCTAAACGCTCGACCCAAAGCCTCATTGCACCTATTTTTAAAAGTGGGGATAAAAGAAATCCCTCTAATTATAGGAAGATTATGATTAGCCCCATTTATCCAAGCTATATGGAAGTATTTTGGAAAAGAATATAAGCATATGACTAGAAATCCATGGAAAAGAGCTAAAGGCCATGCCAATTTTAGAGGTTATCATTCAAATGTGGAGCACCTTTTCACACTTAGGATCATCTCACAGGAGCATCGCAACAATAAAACCAATCTCCTTTGTTGTTTAATTGTCTTTAGGAAATATTTTGACACTGTTCCTAGGCCTAACCTTCAGAATATGTTAGAGGAGCTAAAATTTCCCTCTAGGATAAGAGATGTTGTGGTAAGGTTGTATGGGAACATTATTTCTAAGTTCAAGAGCACCGATGATTGGTCAGAAGAAATTAACTACAATATAGGAGTCAAGAAAGGTTGTCTCCCATCCCCTACCCTTTTTGGAATATCCATTAACAAGTTAGAATATTATCTAGAAGCCATAGGTTGTCTTGGACCAACTCTTGCTAGTATAGTCATCATCCTTCTTCTCTACGCTGATGATATTTTTCTTATGGAAAGGAATCCCTATGACCTCAGTAAGCGTCTTAGAATCCTCAAGGACTTCTTCTCTAATACAAGAATGATTGTGAACACTGACAAAATGAAGGTTTTGATAATTAAATCCAACAATATCACCTACGATACTTATGTATATGATAACAATAGTTTGGAGGAAGTGCCTTTGTATAAGTATCTTGGAATTGATATTCTTCACAAGCTCAATTGGAACTATACCATTGATAAAAGGATAAATGGAGGGTGGTGATCTTATTATGG
This sequence comes from Picea abies, assembly GCA_900067695.1. NCBI lineage: Eukaryota > Viridiplantae > Streptophyta > Pinopsida > Pinales > Pinaceae > Picea > Picea abies. Next base: position 23,622 of record CBVK0101172504.1, read on the forward strand.
GCTTGAAACTGATTGTAAATTAGCATATGTTTGGCTATGAGATAAGAAAAATCCCATCTTTTAGATTTGTGTCACTCTAGTTATCTTATATATGGATGTGAATTTTGGGGATGCAGTATCTCTCGAGAATCTTGGAGAAAGATAGAGCAGATCCAAAAGAATTTTATAACTTATAATCTCAAAATTAAAGGTAATGCACCCTATCCTATCCTCCTCATAGAAGCGAGCCTTTCCCCATTGAGAGCACAACTATGATTAGGTACTTCATGTACAAGAAAAAAGATAAAAACAAATACGAATGACAAGAGGCTCCCAAAAATTGCTTTAGACTCTAGCCAAAATCACTGACGACTCAAGCAGGGATGGCATAATGATGCCAAGTCTTGGCTAAATAATTGGGGAATAAAACAAGAAGTTTTTTTGTAGAATACCGATGATATTAAAAATATTATTAATGCTAAATTTAAGGAGAATCTATCGTGCAATAAATATTTAGAGGATACAAGAAAATTAAGATATTATAAGGAGGTGGTTAATTGTAATCTTGAAGATACAAAATATCTCTTTGTTTTGACTAGTGTAAAGAAGAGAATCAATATTACTAAAATAAGAATTAATTCTCATGAGTTGCATAGTGAAATTGGGCATTGGACAATTCTGAAAACACCATGGCATGCAAGAATCTATCACATTTGTGATACCAAGAGGGTTGAAGATGAAAAACACTTTCTTCTAGAGTGCCTTGAGTATTAGATCTTTGTTTCAAAATATTTTTCACAACACCAACCATTCTAACCTTCTAAGTAATCAAAACTATATTGATCTTGGAATGCTTCTCCTATTGCTTTTCTAGCATTGAAATGACATTTTAAAGAGATCTAAGTAATATCTTACCTTTCTTAAGATTCCATAGACCAATTTTGGTTTCTGTGAACGTTAACTCTCATCATCCTTAAATAAAATATTTTCATTTACCTTGTTATTATTTATAATAAAATTTTATATTAACTTTTAAAAAAATAGTTAAAAAAATTAAATAATAAATATGTATAATTTGTAATATTACTATAATAATATAAGATATTAATATTAAAATATTCCTTAAATTTAGTGTGTGGTTTATATATAGATTTTATGTTATAATGATTATGATGATGATTAACATCCACTAAGACTGAATTGGTCTATCAGACCTTAAGAGGGTAAGTGATTACTTGCGATTCTTTATAATTTTGTTTCTATGCTCAAAACGCATTAAGAGAAACTTTCCGAGATCACCATACTTTTATTGAGTTAAGAGGTTAGGAAGGTTGGTAGTGTGACAAATATTTTGAAAATGATATCTAATATGGGTATAGGCTGGACAATATAAGAGAAAGTGCTTTTCATATTCAACCTTCTTAATGTCACAAAGGTGACACACT
>CBVK0101172507.1:0-14395 GCA_900067695.1 Picea abies
TAGGACTTTTGGCATTCCTGCTTATTGTAAAAAGGCCTTCATAGCCTCATTGTAATCATCTTCTTGCGAATGCGAGTAGCCATCGCATCTCTTCTCAGAGATAAGCTACCACCATTCTAGCGATCTTTCACTCTGTATTTTTACAGTCTCTGTACATTTCTTTCATTAATAGACAGTCTCTGTACATTTCTTTCATTAATAGAAATCGTGTATTACTGTATCTATGTGTTTATGGTTTCATCTCTGATATATTTCTGTTATATTACTGGACATACATGATATCTTTTTGCTTTTCTTTATTATATCTCCGCTCTCATTTCGTGCTGAAAATAATCCGGATCATAGTGTGAACCTGTTGTTGAGCAGTGAGCTCTCTTGGGATCACTTCATTCTTTCCACAATTGACAGGGGCTTCAACTTCGCCTGTATTGTCTCTTATTGATACTTTTATTCCTGGATCTACGACTCTAGTTCCTTCAGTTCTGGATTCTTTGTGAGTTGCTCATACATCTGGGCACTACAATCACTCAGTTGCTTGCATTCTATGGCAAGAGCCTTTATCCTTTCAACTGTGTTTTGGGTGGTTGCTTCTCTTTGATCCCTTACATATTGTGGGGTGTCAGGTATAGTGTGGATCTATAAATATGCTATTCATTTTTGTAGCTGCTGGATAGCTTTCATGATCTGCTCTACTTGATGCTCAACCTAGTCTTTTGCTTGTGGCTCTAAGCCTGTCACAGAGAGAAGTGCTCTATTGACTACTTATTTTACCTTGAGTTGTCCTACGAGCAACTGTTCCTTTTATTACTACATTTGCACTTTCTCCTCGTCGAAATGTAATATACCAGATATAAAATGTATGCAAAACAAAAATAAAATGCTAGTAATGGTAGAATAATAGGAATATAACCAAAACATTCACCACAATAACACTGAAATGATATAAGAATAACAACAAAAATAACACTTTGAATCTGAAAGCAATGTTCACGGGCCTCTTTGAGGGGGAAACTTCCAGTTGAGTAGAGCTCTATTACAATAATATCCAAGCTAGGGTTCTCATACCCTCGACTCTTTATTGAAAGGCCTTATTAATATTGACCTTTATTACATCCAAATATATTTCTCTACCTATGTGCTGATTAGGACCCTGACATGTCTGGCCCCTTAAAAACAACCTTGTCCTCAAGGCTTGAGATGAGGAAATTGCCGCAGAATGGTAGTTGGTTCCCAAGTGGCGTCTGCTGAAGTTGTATCTTTCCACTGGACTAACACTTCCTTGATGGTTCTCTGACATAGGTGACACTCAGGCTGGTCCAAAACTACTTCTGGATGTAGCCAAATGGATCCTTCTTCAGCTAACTTTGGAATGCTAGTTTGAATTTGGCACTTATCTCCAATCACCTTCTTTAAGCATGAAACATGAAAAACAGGATGTAGCTTCGAATGGCTGGGCAAAGATAATTGATAGGTGACTTGTCCCACACTCTTGAGCATGGTATAAGGACATTAAAATTTGGGTGCTAGATTTTGACAATGCGTAGCCTTGAGGAAAGTTTGTTTGTAAGGTTGTAGTCAAAGAAACACCTGATCCCCTTCTGCAAATTGACGTTCAGAGCGACCTTGATCTGCTTGTTGCTTCATGTGATTCTGTTTCATGACCAAATTCTATTTGAGGGTATGGAGAATAGCCTCTTGAGTTGTAAGTGTTAGGTCAACCGCCTGGACCTTCGAGGCACCTAGTAAGTATGAGAGAACTGAAGGTGGTTTCTGTCCATATATCGCTTCAAAAGGAGTTATGCGTGTAGATGTATGGTATGAAGTGTTGTACCACCATTCAACTAGGGGTAACCATTGAGCCCACTGATTTTTCTTTTTCGAGGAAAAACACCTCAAATATGTTTACAAACACTTGTTAACAACTTTCGTTTGGCCATCAGTCCGGGGATGATAAGTTGTGCTGAGATGCAATTCTATGCATTGTATCTTGAACAATTCTTGCCAAAAATTGCTTGTGAAAGTTGGGTCACGATCAGAAACAATAGAGTGAAGCATGCCATGAAGCTTGAAGACCTAATCCATGAATATTTGAGACATTGTGGATGTTGTAAATGGGTGTTGAAGGACATGGAAATGATCATACTTGGAAATGCGATCAACAACCACGATGATGATGGATTTATTTCCCAATTTGGGTAAGCCGGTAATAAAATCCATAGAGATATCCTTCCAAATAGCAGGTGGAATCGGGAGCGGTTGTAGTGTGCCTGGTGATTTGACTATTTCTCCCTTGTTGTGTTGGCACACATCACATTCAGCTACAAAATTACGAATGTCCTATTTCATACCATCCTAGAAAAAGGAACGATTGACCCTATCATAGGTTTTGGTGAAACCGGTGTGCCCAGCTGTGGGTGTAGCATGAAGCTCAGAAAGTATCATGAATTTAAGATTTGATTGTTTACTTAAATACAAATGGCCTTTGTATTGAAGTTCCTCATGGAGCCAAGAGAACCCTGGGGAAGCTGGAGCATTGGACTGCAATTGGTGGATCAACTACAAACTTTTGGGATCTTGTAGCCATTCTTGTTGAACGACTTGTAGCCAATCTGGTACAATAAATGAAAGAGAAAAAAGGGATCCTTCATCTTCATATTTTTGGGAAAGTGCATCCACAACCACATTGTCTTTTCCTTTCTTGTAAATGATCTCATAATCATATCTAAAGAGTTTATTCACCCATTTTTGTTGTTCTGTGGAGGAAATGCGTTGTTCCAGAAAATACTTAAGGCTTTGATGGTCTGTCTTAATTTGGAAACATTTCCCCAATAGATACGGATGCCACAGATCCACAACATGCAGAATAGCCAACATTTCCTTTTCATAGATGGATTTGCCCAGATTTCTTTCAAATAGTTTCTTGCTGGTAAAGGCCAAAGGTCGACCCTCTTGCATAAGGAAAACACCAATTCCTTTCCCTGAGGCATCACATTCCAACACAAATGTCTTTGTGAAATCGGGAAGGGCGAGAACTGGAGTGGTGCACATGACCATCTTCAAGGCTTGAAAAGCTTGAGAAGCAGTTGGAGTCTAAGTGAAAGAGTTCTTTTTTAGGAGAGCAGTGAGAGGTGCTGCAATCTTCCCATAATTCTTAACAAACTTGTGATAATACCCTGTTAATCCTATAAATCCATGCAAGCTCTTAAGAGTCTTTGGGTGAGGCCAGTCTTGCATAGCTTCAATCTTTTTAGGATCCACCCTGACGCCATCTTTTCCAACCAGATGACCTAAGTATTCTACTTCTGAGGCACCAAAAGCACATTTAGACTGTTTCAGTAAAAGCTGGTGCTGAGAAAGTAGATGGAGAATTCAATCCACATGAGCAATATGGTTTGTCCAGGTTTTTCCATAGATGAGGATATCATCAAAGAAAACTAAGACAAAATGGTGGATAAAAGGATGGAAGACATGATTCATGAGGCTTTGGAAGGTGGAGGGGGCATTACACAAGCTAAAGGGCATGACACAAGCCAAAGGGCATGATTTCTAAAGGCAGTCTTGGGAATTTCTGCCTCTTTCATATGTATTTGGTGGTAGCCCAAATGAAGATCTAGTTTAGTGAAGAATTAGGTGCCACTCAATTCATCTAGGAGGTCATCAATGACAAGAATGGGGAATTTGTCTTTGATGGTAAGTTTGTTGAGGGCATGGAAGTCAGGACACATTCTCCAAGAACCTTATTTCTTCAGGACCATGACCACATGAGACGAGTAGGGGCTTGTACTAGGGCGAATAACGTTGACATTAAGGAGTTCCTGGATCATTTTCTCAGTTTCATTTTTTTGGGAAAAGGGGTGACGATATAGACAGATATTGGGAGGAAGGCTTTCGGGTACAAGGGAAATGGAATGATCATGAACACCATAGGAAGGAGGGAGTCCTTGGGGAGTGGAAAAGACCAATTTATGTTTAGAAAGGATGACTTGGAGGTCTTGCAGTACCGAGGGTGTCTCTGTTGCTTGTATCGCATGGAGTTGGGAGATAACACCAGAATGACCCTTTTTGAGCATATTTTCCATGCGATGGGAACTAATGATCTCAGGTGAGCCGACAGTGATGCCTTGGAACTTATATTGGTGTCCCTCCTAGTCGAATTGCATGGTTAAGTCTTTAAAATCCATGAGAATGGGACCCAAAGTCCTTAGTTAGTCTGCACCCAACACAATGTCACAACCTCCCATGTCGATAGAAAACATATGGGATTTCAGGTGGTAGTCACCAATTTGGAGACCCACATTTTCACAATGCCCTCCACATTTCATGGAACCACCATTGGCAATCATGATTTGGAAATTATTGACGGCATGGATGTAGCAATGAGTTTGTTGGGAAATGTGGCGATGAATAAAATTATGGGTGTTGCCACTATCAACCAGAATGATGACCTTCCGATGATTGATGTAACTGGTTAGTTTGAGGGTTTGGGGAGCAGAGAAGCTAGTGAGAGCATTGAGGGAAATGACTGGTTCTACTTCGAGAGGGTCTGAGGGAGGGGTTATGTCAGTGGATTCAGGTGACTTAGACAAAGAGGGAGTTTCTTCATCTTCTTCTGAAATCTCCTCCGAGATGGCCATAAAAATCTTTTGTTCTTTACACTTGTGGCTCGAGAAATATTTCTCTTCATAGTTATAACAAAGGCCTTTGAGTTGGCATTCAACCATTTCATCCCTGGTCAATTTTTGGATCTTTAGTGGAGCAGAGGGAGTAGTGGGATTTACTGGTTTAGGGTGAGTGATAAAGAAGGGTTTGCAGTTTTGAGAAGATACAACCTGTTGCGCTTCTTTATCTCTTTTGTTAGCCTCCACCCAACTTTGAGGCCGAGCCATGAGGACATGGGCCTGAATTGCATCCTTGAGGCCGCTGATAAAACAATCTCAGAAAAAGGCATCAAACATGCCCTCTATTCTAAAAGCCAGGTGCTCAAAGGTAGATATAAAGTCTTCCAGTGTTCCTAATTGTTTCATCTTTTTCAAACGGTCCAAATGGTTGGTGTCATTGTCAAATCATTCATAAATCTCTGCCACAAATTGTGTCCAAGCAATATACCCTTGACGAGAATTTTTTCTCCATTGCCACCATTGCCAAAGTTCTTGATCTAGATGGAGAACACCATACTGGAGTTTGGCCAAGTCATCTATAATGATTTATAAAGAGAAGTAATGTTCCATTTGGGTTACCCAACCAATGGGGTCCGAGCCATCAAATTTGGTCACATCCACCCGCGCAAGGCATAGGTCACGTTGAAAGTGATGGTTCTGCAAAATGAGAGGAATTGTCACCTTCACTATGTGGAGGTGAGGAAGAGGAAGGGTTATCTGTAGGGATATGTAGTTTGGTGCAGAGTGTCGAAAAGAATGATTCAAGATGGGTGGTGAGGTATTTTTTTATTTCCCCCATTGAGGACTGCATGGTTGTATTGATGGCGACAACATTGGCACTGAGTTGTTTCACTTCTTGTTGGGTCTCAATGAGACTAGATTGCAAGGTGTTGAAGCAAGCTTCCAAGTCTTGGCTACGAGTATGGGACATGAGGATGGGGAAACTGAAAAGGGGCGGGCGAGGTAATTTTTTTTTCCAAAAAATGATATGGATGAATGTGATAAGGGCAAAGAGATGAATCCAATGGAATAGGTTTGAAATAATATTGCAGAGAGGAAATGCCCAAATACTTAACCATAAAGAAATGTGTATTTACTTGGCAACCCGAACACAATTGTGCGACAATAGATCTTGTATATTTTAATTTTTTTATGTTTCTATCCCCAAGGGTTAGGTATTCAATGGTTCTACAGACAATGGTTTGCCCTGTGCTATAGCTCTTTGATATACATGTGGGGTCCAACAGTAGTACTTGGCCCAATATCTCAGGGCACTAACTAAGGAGGATAGACCACACCCTTAGATGTACTACCCGACTACCCAGGTACTAGAGAGTATCTTCCTGAGTGTTGTTCTCGGTGACACTATAGCAGTCAGGCGGCCGATCGGTTTATCTAAAGAGGGCTTCAGGTAATCTAGGTTGATCCATACACAGGTGTTGTTTGATGTGCTACCACTCAAAGGGGTACCAACAAGGGTTACAAGGGAGGCCAACAAATGTGCGCTTAAGTACCACTTGTATTTCCTACGTGTATGAATCCCTCAACCATGGGTTTATGCATGTAACGACAGATCTTTGTGGCTTAAAGACACCAGAATATGTCTCTACCCTAAAAAAATAATTTAACCCACACTTTCTGCTGAGGAAAGTGCTCTGATACCACTTGTAATATACCAGATATAAAATGTATGAAGAACAGAAATAAAATGCCAGTAATGGTAGAATAACAACAATATAACTAGAACATTCACCATAATAACACTGAAATGATATAAGAATAACAATAGAAATAACACTTTGAATATGAAAGCAATTTTCACAGGACTCTTTGAGGGGGCAATCTCCAGTTGAGCAAATCTCTATTACAATAATATCCAAGCTAGGGTTCTCATACCCTTGACTCCTATTTATACTAAAAAGAAGCATCTAGAGGAAGATCCTTCTAGAAGTGAAATCTTCTATTAGATGTTCGTACATCCTCCTTATTCTATTTTATTGAAAGGCCTTATTAATATTGACCTTTATTACATCTGAATATATTGTTCTACCTATGTGTGGGTTAGGACCCTAACACAAACTGTGTCTGGAGAGAAATCTTCTCCTTCTCTACAATTATACATTGTTCTATGAGTACGCCTTGCACTTGCTTCAAGGCCTGGGTGGACTGTTCTATTTCTTGTTGTGCTCATCAAAGGTGAGCTTCGACTATATCAGCTAGTCAGTGGAGTTGGGCTGACTCATCTCCCAACTTTGGTTCTCCTAATGGAAGGGGCACAATGGAGACTATGCTACTGGATTGAAGGGCTTGTTGTACCCATTGGAGTTTGACTTCAATTATATCATACATTTCTTCATGTTTGGCTTCTTGTTTCTTTATTATTTCCAGTGAAGCATCGTTCAGGGCTGTTATGATGAAGTTAGAATCATCAGAGGTGAGGACAGTCTGCATCTTGGTCATGGAAGCCTTCGATTTCTTTAGCGTAGAATGTTTCGGGGGAGAAACCTTCCTCTTCTTTAGGGGATCAACCTCATCTCTGGGTGGTGTTACTTCATCTATATTCTATTCAACTTCTACTTCTTCATCACCCCCTTAGTTAGGTGACACTGAAGCAATATTTCCTAAGGCACTGCTCAAATCTTGGACCTCTTTAGTCTTCTTCCATCTACTAGTTCTGGGTGTATCATGTGTGGTTTCTGGGTTGTCAGGGTCAGACATCTCTGCAGGGTCTGCTAGAATGAGGACATTTGGTGACCAATTCTTAGTGATCTCCTCAAGATCCTCTTCCGTGAGCTTGTAGTATGACTGCAGTTGCTCCTTGTTTTCATTGGCTCGCACTATAATGTAAATGAAATGTCTATTTGTGTTGAACTTCATTAGGGGTCAAAATCTTTCTAAGGTGCTCGGAGTCATGTGAGGCTCAACTTCGATGACTCTCTTCATATGAAGGTAATATGTATGAAACACAACATTTGACTACCACTATTTTTTCATATCACTTGAATACCAAAGGGTAGAAAACTTCGTAGCAAGTGGTTCAAATGGCTCTATATCTAGGAAGGTCACACCTTCTGCCATCTCCCAGGAAACAAAGGAGATAAGGATCAGGAGCTAGTTGAAGTGAAATTCGTAGCCCTAATCTTGTGCTTTGCGACAGTCTAGTTTGAGTTGATTGACTAGGTACTTTGCTCAGTTCATCTATAATCCTTCTACACACTTCCCCGCGAGGTCAACGACGAAGCCCGTGACCTATGTGGGTCAGTTCTTACATACCAGCTTCACAACTATTAACTGACACGCTAGGCACACTGTGCCATTCTGGATGGATGCTACCTTGTAGCCTCACATCCCCTTCTCGCCATCGTCATATGTGTCCTTAATCTTCTATGCTAGCACACGATCTGTGGATTTTCCTAGGTAGAACTCCTATGGGTCAGGTCCTTGCATACTCAAGCCTATGATTTTGTGGATCAACATTGGGTCAACTGTGATACCATGGTCTAGCCACAAGTAGCTTCCATGGAAGCATGGCAACAGGATCTTAACGAACATGTTAACCTCCTGGTCCCTTCCAAAGTGCAGTATCTTCATTACATTTAAGAGGGTGGACTACGCGAGGTCCATAGTCCACTGTTGAGGGATTATCTTTGAGTTCTTCCCCTTTATTCTAGTCAGGTATCTAAATGGGGCGAGCGCGCTATGGTTCTTGCGACCTCCGAGGTTGAAGTCACTGAACTTCAACACTACGATCTTGTCTTATTGTGCTCGAACTGTGCGTATCCCCTTCGGGAGGTATGCACTGACCATGGTGTACTAAAAATATCTTGACACACTATCATGACTTACCATGATGGCTAGAGGCGGGTAATATAGATGGAATAAACTTTGTGTTGGCTAGATCATCTCTTTGTTTGGTTATCTTCTCTACTGTCAGTCGAGATGGCCCAGATCCATGAGCAGTCGACGGGGAGGCTTGTACTCCTCTCGTCAATGATGCTTGTACACCTGCAGACATTGACATTATTCTTTCAGTCATGAGGTCGATGAGAAATTCTTCGACAATCTTTTCTGTAGCACTCAACTCATCTGACATACATGCTCAGGGTTAACAATCTTGGGTTCGAAGAGTAATTTCTCAAGGCAATGGGATGGAAGGCAATCTCGCGATGATCACTATGCAAAATCAACTATTCTGTGGGCTCAGATTCATGGTTAGAAAAAATGTTCTTGGTGCATGGCGCGACGGGATAAATAGATAGCTTGGAAATGGGTCACTTGCAATAGGTAAGAAGCCTTCATTAACTCAGTTATGTCTGTTATGGTGCAGTCCCAATGGTCTGGTGGCGAGATTTCTATCCATAAATTTCTTTCTTCCCATTCGGGGTGTCGTTCTAATGGTTGTATTGTTCCCAATGGCTATATTTCTTTTCCATGGCAAAGTGCCATGTGGTGTTGCTCTGATATCCCGGTGAAGTCCCAATTTTTCAAATTTTCCTTCTGCGAAGTTCCTTCTGGATCCTTTTGTAACTTCTCAATCTTAGCTCTCTTCTTACTTAGCTTTGTATCCTTTTTCCCAGTGAGTTTCGTTTCGATATTCCTTTTTCCATTCTGATTCTTATATCCTCTTGGCACAGTAACTTCGATCTATTGAGATTCTTTCCTAGAAATCAGGGGTAATACTGTATCTGGAATAGGTTTTTCAATATTCTGGGAGTCCTCTAGTATTCTTGTAACTTTGACATCCAATTCTCTGATTTCAAATGGCTTCGATCTATTCTCATGTTCTCTAATCAAGTGTGCTATCTTCCTAGTCATGAAATCTTTTAACTCTTGCTTCTTCTTCTCTAATACTTCTTTTCCGTTCCTTCTTTCCTGGTCTCTTTCAATCCAAGGTTTTCCGAGCAACATAGGAAATGGAGCGTTGTCCTCAATAAATTTAACAACTTCAAATTCTCCCTCTATCGAAGTTCCCTTGGCACTCATAGATATCTGGGTAAGCTTTCCACATAGGTTTATCATCTTTCCTCTGAATAGTCCTATTCCTCCCAATGAAGGAATCATAGAAAGCTCCCCTAAATTTTCCCAAGTTCATTATGTCATAATATTCACCTGTGTTTCTTCATCCAGAACATAGTCAATGTCGAAAACTCCTATTCTTTCTTCTATGCATTCTTTTTCTTTGAATATCTATGATAAGCTAACATGTCGATGGTCATTTAGGGTTTCTTTCATCTATAGCAATACCTTGTATGATTCTTTTTGGGGTTCTTCCATAATCTTAGTTTATGGACCTACCTCGTGGTCTTCTTGTATCATATTCATACTTTCCATCTTGGCTATCATTCTAGGGCAATCCAATACTTCATGGTCCATAGCTTTGCAATAGAGGTAACTAGGCCTTCTACCAGGTCATTCCTTAGCCATATGTCCCAGTCTTCTACAACTGTAACAAATATTTAATCCTCTCTTTCTCTTAAATGATCCCCATCCTTTCCTGAATTGCGCACTAGGATCATGGTAGCTAACCCGAAAAAAATTCTTTTTAGGATCCTGCATCCATTTGTTAGTCCTAACATTATCTCTATGCATAGGTATGACATATCTTTCACTATTCTTATCAGATATACTCATATCATATCTTCTTTCATCTATCAGTGCCCTATTTTTCAAGCTAGGACAAATCTTATCAAACATACCTAGATCCATACTTTAGAAACAAAAATTTCCACTTATCTTACTTTTACAGAGCACAAAGCTTTCAGATCTAAAACTTTTCACTATTCTTACCTTTATCAGAGCATAGAGCTTCCAGATCTTACCTCTTTTCTTCAGATTGTACTTATTTTCTTGGCACAAAGCTTCACAGGTCAAGTAGAATGTTGTGCACTAGGGAAACAGATCTACACACGAAGCTTCCACAGTTTCAGGTCAAATCTTTGCATGAGGCTTCTTCTTCCTCAGTTCCCAGCAATCATAGTTTTAGGTCCCAACAACTAAACCATTTGTTGACACAGGGTCATACCTAGGGTTCAACGCTATAACAACGTACCAACAAAACCCTAACTACCAGCCCTTTCGGCAACACCTATGAAGAATATGAAGTCTCACCCGAGGTAGAGGCAGGGGTGGTTGCAAGACTCTAGTTTTTGCAACCTTAAATGGGACATAGATCCATGATTGTAATACTTAACATAACACTTAAAAATTATAGTTCATCAGCATTCAACAAGTATCTACTTCGCAGATAAAAAAAATCATCACAACATTCATTCATATCTAACGTATCTAAGAACTTAGCATAAAGAGATAGATTAGATCTAGTATATTTAAGCACTAATCACATTCACATAGGTCATATCTAACATTCATATATATCATTAGCACAAAGAATAAACAAATCTATCTATCTATATCAAATCACTTAGAAAGAAAATACACAAACACATCAATATATCGCACAAAGCATAGCAAAAAATCATGTATGTGGTTCACCCCCACCCTGGGGCTACGTCCACCAACTCTTTGTCTTATTTATTGGCTTTTTCAATAGGTTACATGCACAGAGACTCAAAACCCCTACTTTGTAGAGTACAGGAGATCTGTGTAGCTCACTAGATCCTCCTTCCTTGAGTACATCTAAGCACACAACCTTCTACAGTCTCTTACAATGACTTGCACTTATCTCTTCAAGTTTCATATAGTATGCACCAAAGCACTTACAATCTTGATCACACATATCCAACTCTAGCACTTAGCCATTCCTTCCCAGTTCTCTTCATTACATTGCCTAGTCTTCTATATATATTACAAAATAGGCCTAAGCATGGGTAAAATGATGTGCCGACATTCCCATACCTATTACATGATCCCAAAAACGCAAAAAACCCTAAAAAGGGGTCGAGATCCCATGATCTCATCCTCATCTTGCGCTCCATCTTCGACAGGCTGTCGAAGTCCCAAAATAGGTCAAACTTGACCTAGGATCTCCCAAAACTTGGTCAAGGGACAACAGAGAGAAGAAATTTTGAAAAGTCATCATAAGGAAATATCTGGGGACTTAAACAAGATTGAAGTAGAATTTGGTCAACAAGAAATAAGACTTCAAGAATAAATCATCCCCTTGAAGACCCAACTTGAAGAAGAAAAGAGAATGAAAGAAGTTATGAATATTCAGATGATGAAGAAAGAAGGAGATTGTGAGAATCTTGAAGAAGAATTCATCACATTAAGAGTTAAAGTTTTCAATCTCAGCAAGAATATTGAAGAGAGAGAAATCTCCACACCGCCAATAAATAAATTTGAAGGGAACTGTTACAGGTTTCTATAAAGGAAGAATGAAGAGAAGGATAAGAGTTATGCATAATTCATCAAAGGCTCTATCAAGAAGGAAAAATGCTATCCCTAAAAAATGATACCCCCTCAAAGGAGAACATTCTAGAAATGAAGCAAACTCAAGAAGAAGATTATAGAAGAGTTTCACCACCAAGAAGATCTGCTACTTCAATGCATTAAATAAGATACAATAATTGTGAAGGAAACAATAGAAGATAAGATCGTGATCAGTCAAGTCATACATTTAGAAGGACTACATCACAAAGAAGATCATTCACTTCTTGGTATCAAAGTTTATTTTATGGTTATTGTTTTACTTGTAATGACGTTGGACATAAAGATGTAGATTATAGAGATTATGGAAGAAATGGTCAAGAAAGAAATGTTTATGTGTCCCCATACAATATTGAATGTTACAAATGCCACAACTATGGACACATAGCTCATGATTGTAGAAGCATGATGAATATTTCCATGAAAGAAAACACTTATATCAGATACAACAAGGTTTGGAAAAGAAAGAAAGAACAGGTGAATGAAGAACAAGTGAATGAAGAGTAGGTGAATGAAGAACTCCTAGAAATCATACTCTCAGGATTTGCAGTAGTGTTAGATCATGACAAATATATAGGAAAAAAGGAAGATATTGAGATTCAGAATGATCCCGCTATAGAGAAGCTTGAAGTATTCTTCTAATCCATATGGTTTGGAGACTCCCAATAATTTGAATGTTGAAGAGGGGGAGTCTAAGAATCAATTATAGATTGGAGAACTATATTTCAGGTAGTCCGAAGTGTTTTCATATTTTGGGAAAGAATATTTAAAATGATATCATGGCAGAGACATGTAGATTTTGATTTGCAGATTGCGAAAACTAGTGGACATATTTGTTTCATCTTGAAAAACATAAATTTGGAGTGATAAGTTGTAGAATATTCAAAGAATCTCTCAGAACAATGAAGTGGAAGATTAGTCAGTAGTGTGTGTAGTTGTGTAGTAGAGTCATGGACAATTGTTATGACATATGAACATAGATGATTTCATGAGATATTTGGTAGTTCTGGAAGACTATACTTGACATGAAATAGAGAAGCTACATGACAATGGATGTAATCATGAGCTCAGAAGGAGATGCAAGAAGGAAGATGGAATTAGAAGTAAATCTTATTGACAAGTGAAACTAGCTAGGAAGGAAAGAAGTGAAAGACACAACAAGACAGAGAGAAACCATCAGGAAGATTTGTATTTTCAAGAGAATATTGTTGGATGATTATGTTGTTGATGTCAATTCAGTGACAAGACATGAATACTTGAAGTCAATAAATGAATAAATATTAACATGAATAATTTTCATATATATCACCAGATTACAGTAACAGGAAGCACCAATGGAAAAAAAAACACCGAAAGAGAGGAAATAAAGCATATATGGGAAGCCCCACATTGATCTACATGACATCTTGCAAAAGAAGACAGGGGGATAGAAATATTCAGAGGCGATTACCCTTAATGTCAAAGGAGAGGATAAATATCAAAAGCATGAAGATAGGGGGAGAGGATGAAGGAAGAGAGAGAGTGCTTAGAGAAGTTATATTTTCAAGGGGAGTCACTCTTTTCTACTGATATCAAAAGGAAAGAGAAATATCAAGAGAGAAAGATTAGAAGCATAAAGACAAGGGGGAAAATCCCCAAAGAGAGTTATCATTTTCCATTGATGTCAAAGGGGGAGAGAAGCATGAGGAGAGAAATATCAGGAGAATTGGTCATAGGTGTGTTGATGGGTCCTAAATCCCTTTAACTTAATAGTAGGAACCAAACCCACCACTGAGGCCCAATTAGACTCTGCAGTGTTTGATAGTGGAATGGTTCTCTAGATCTTGCGATCCTGCCAATTAATCAATGGGATTTATTTTTTCTTGTGAAGGCATCTCCTTCAGTTTAGAATTTCTATTTTTGTATTTCCTCTTAGGTGGGACTGATATAAGATGGAAGCCGATATAAACCAACTAGGTAACAAAACGAGAATAGTTTTAACTACTGGAGAAGAGGAAGAGCTTGGGATAACCCGTTACTCAAGCATGCAGACATCGATCATCTATCATAGGCCTAGTACTAATACATTAACCGTGTGAGTATTCCAATTTCTAGCTGAGATACTAATTATCAGAAGAAAACACGCATGTGATAAAACAATGGAAAGTAAAATAATTCACTTAACTCTAATTGTCCATTACATAATAACACAAAGATTAATCTTCATCATTAAAGAAAAGAACTGTAAAATATTGCATCAGATAAATTATCAATAGATTTAATAGCTCTTACTCGTTACAACATCCATTCATGAGATGAGATAGGAAATAGTTCTTCTCCACATCCAATCATACACACATTTGATGAAAACA
>CBVK0101172510.1:719-10923 GCA_900067695.1 Picea abies
CAACCTTCTTGCAAATTTCCTCTTCAAGTTTTTTGATAATATTCTCTTCAATTTTTGTGGTTATATATTCATCCCTATTCTTTTATTTAGACATCTACAAACACCTTTTCAACTTTTTAACATCATTAAGAAGTTATCGATTATGCTTATGTAACCTTTTGATTTCTTCTTCTTTGTTTTTCAATCCTTCCCTTGACTCATTATTTTCCAAGTTTCCTTTTCTATTATTTTCTTACTTTAGGTTCTTGACCTCGTTAATGAGTGATTCATTAAGGGATTTCATTTTACACATTTGATCACCCTTATTCTTAAGCTCTTCTTTTAATTCCTCATCATCTTTATGTAATTTGGAAAAAAATTATTTAGCTTCATTGGATTCATCTTCAAATTCATACATCACTTCCATTTTTAAGTCCTTGATCCATTTTTTTATAATAATTCTTCAAATACTTCCCATGTGATATTTTGTCTGGTATCTTTATCAATACTCCTCTACCACTCTTGAGCTTCACCATAAAAACCAAGAATTTCCCCAAAATGAGTCTTACCATATTCCTTTACCATCCTCAACCATTATATGGGATTGATTTCATATTTCTCTGTATCTCCACTAAAGTAAGTTATTTCCATTAATTCTAGTTGGGATCCAACCATAAACTTCAATATCCAAATTAATATTTACAATAATGATACAAAATAACTATTATTATTTTTACAACATATTATCTTATGTTTCCTCTTTCTGATGGATTTTGAATCACCTCAATCAGACATCGCAATCAAAAGCTATGATAATTTTAAATTAACGTACCTTTGAAAACCTTGATTTGGAGATTGTCTTGCTAGCCGATCTTTCTCTTGATGTATCTATGAAATTATATCCCTTCCAAGTCTGAAATTTTGGTATATAGTATTCTGATATGTCTTCTCTACAATGTAATAGGTTTGAACAAAATTTTATGTTCCAAGTGAAATTTATGGTATTTTTCCCAAAACTTGCTGATTTTTGGTCTTTTTCCAGAGAGTTGACTTGTACAATATGCCACATGTCCAATTTTTCTTATGAGATTATAAAATTTGGACCTAAAACATTGTGTTCTATTATATTTCCACTAAAATTAGTGGCACTCAAATTGTATTCTTATAAGATTATATATGATTGTTTTATCGGGAACACCTATTTGAGACTAGTTGTAGGACTAGTAAAAAACTCATATTTCCATAGTCTATAACTTGAAAATTACAGAGAATAAGAAAATGAATTCTTTACCACAGGTTTTGTGATATGTCTCCTCAGGATTCTAAAACTTTTAATATTTGATATGTCCCCCCAAAAAATTCATGATTGTTTTACCAAGAACACATGTTTGAGACTAGTTGTAGGATTAGTAAAAAAACATAACTTCCATAGCTTGTAACTTGCAAATTATATAGAATCAAAATACAAAATTTTTACCACAAGGTTTGTGATATGTCTCCTCAAGCTTCTCAAAAAAAAATTGTTTGAAATGTCACATAAGAAAAGTTTTTATTGTTTTACCAAGAACACCTATTTGAGACTAGTTTTAGAACTAGTAAAAGACCATAATTTCCATAGGCTATAACTTCAGAAGTATAGAAACACAAACCCTAAAAATTTCACAAGTACTTCACTATGTCTCCTTAGAATCCTAAATTTTTTTCTATTTGAAACTTCCCCCAAAAAAATTTATAGCTAAAATTCCAAGATGAATCATTTGAAGGAGCCAAACCATTGGATCGTATGCTCTGAAACCAAATGTTATGAACCAAACATTTAGAATATCATGAAAAACCATAGTACACACCATGTACAACAAATGTGAGCATGGAGCACAACTCCAAATAGATAATAGAGATGAGTTACACAATAAATCCTTAAAGAATAGGAGAACCTCCTCTTAATACCCCAATACATTCATACATTCCAAATGACATGTCCTCAATGATGACTATATGATCTCTATATATACATATTCACACATTGCACATGTGTCCCATTTATTACATAACCACTATTGCATATACATTTACCCATTACATGTACATTTAACCCCATATATTCCCTCCTTGGGGTCATACCACAACACTTATGAGAATTCAAGTTTGGTATGAAAATTGAAGAAGCCCTTGTATGGTCTTAAACAAGCACCTCGACTTGGCACAAGAAAATCGATACTCATTTATTGAAAAGTAGTTTCAAACGGTGCCAATATGATCCAAATTTACACCTTTAATTATTTAAAGATGATGTCCTCATAGTTGTTCTTTATGTGGGTGATTTGATTCTCATGAGAAGTAGGATTTGTTTTTTAATCTTTGAATTGAAGAAAGATCTAAATCAAGATTTTGAAATGAAAGACTTAGGCATTTTACATTACTTTTTGGGTCTTAAGGTATATCATATGGATGATGGGATTTTCCTTTCCCAACCTAATTATTCTTTGTATCTACTTGGTCAATTTCAAATGAGTGATTGTAAGCATTCTCCAACACCATTTCAATCAAGAGTCAAATTAACAGTGGCTTGTGAATAACTTTTAGTTGATACCACATTTTATCAACAATTTGTTGATACTTTGATTTATTTGACTCACAATATTCTTGAAATATCCTTTATTGTTGCGATGGTGTTGAGGTTCATGCAGAACCCTCATGAAAGCCATTAGAAATTATGGTGTTTTTTACTCTAAGCAAGATTTTTTTTCACTTATTGAATACAGTGATTCTAATTGGGAAAGAAATGTCATTGATAGACAATCTACTATAGGATATATATGTCAACTTGGTTCAAGTCAAATTTCTTGGTCCAATAAGAGTTTGAGAACAATCTCTTTCTTCATGTGGAGTAGAGTACATGGAAACTAAGGAAGTAGTTAAAGAAGTTGCAAGGATCCAATATGTTCTTGTTGAGCTTGGACTGGTTCAAAACACACCCACTGAGTTGAGATGCAACAATTGTAGAAATTTAGGGAATTGGGCAATTAAAGTAGCTTTCCAAATTTCATCTCAACCTTGAGGTCTCTTAAATATATTCCCTATGAATTTTCACCCTTAGGGATGATCTGAAATATTAAATTATAGTAGTAATATTTTGGTTCTCTTCAACTCAATTTCACAGAACATCCCAAGAGAATAAATACCATACAACTGTACTTCAATACCACAAAGCTACAACGCTTCGAGCACACTTTTCCAAGCACATGGAGAATTTGAATTCTCTTATTACAACTTGTAACAACAATAAATTTGCTCATTTATCTTCAATATATGTATTAAAACTTAAGCAATTCAACTATATGTTATGTCAAATCAACATGAACAATAAGTGTTGGAATCTACCCAATAAATAACACAACATAAGCTGAAAATCTAATATGCAAGTATGCAATATTGTAACAGACCCGACCCCCTTAAACCCTACTTAGGATGGTGGGATGTTCACTTACTCTTTTTCCACATGAATTACTACCAGATTCATCAGTTTTTTAAGTGAGGACTTCTCTTATCAAAATAAAAATAAGTTAACTCTAATTAATTCTTAGATAAGTCTCTCCACTTAGTTTGTTGGAGCGCCTAGGTACCTAAACACCCTCAATCGGGTGGTCAGGTTTATTCCTCTCCCTCATATCAATGGTATGTGGATGTTTGGATTCATTTCCATTGGAATTCCCTGCCACCTGGGTCAATCCTTTCTTCAACAATAATATCTTGATAGATCGTCCTCTGGAATCCAATAGCCCTTGGACTCGAGGTTCCAACAATTGTGATTTACATCGGGGTCTCTACTTTCCTGATGGTTACTTCTGCTCGAACTTCCATCCCACATGTTAATGAATGGGACCTACAAAACCTATGACTAATATTAAACCTCATCCACATTCCAATCAATGGTCTCCTTTGTCCTCAAAGTATTTCTCCCTTCGAAGCATCTTCATTGCCGCTCTTAGTGCTACTCCGAGAAGTTCACTCTAATCTCACACCCTTCAACAGATCGAATGGTTCTTGTTCTCATGATCCTATGGATGTTTTGATCTTCGAGGTTAGTCATACTTCTTGTCAAGGTCTTAAGATCCTCCCCTTTAGAGTTCTTGTCGTCGGAATGTTGTTTCAATTTTTTTTTTCTGCCTGTAGTTTCGACGAAAACTCCTCTGACATTATCCTTACTGTATCCAATGATCCAAAATTCTCTCTTGCCACTCATTGATAGATCAGCGATCCTTTTTCAGTTAGGGCTCACCCCATCAAAGTTCAGATACAATCTCACTTGATTCACCCTGAAGGTAGTACCATCCAATCAATGGTTTGGATCTACTTGCTTCATTGAAGTGACGGTTGCGAACTCACTCATCTTAGCACACTAGTTTCTTCCAGAGTGATCATCATTAAATTGGATGAGCTTCCTATTTTCTTCAAGGAAGGATCTCCTCTTTATTATTTTCTTCTATCTACACCAGTGAACGTCTATGTTCATTGTGCCCTTTGTTTGTAAGCTCGTCGATCTCTTAATATTCCTCAGATTATTTTCTTCTATTCACTGTATGCTCCATTCTTCTGATACCACACTCTCGGTGATGATATTTTATATCATCTATCTCTAGTTCTTTCTCTTCTTATTTTTTCTCTACCTGAGTCTCTAGTGCCCATGCCACTCTATCTCCTTTCTCTCGGTGATGTTTTTCACATTTGGTCTCTTCCTATGCCAATCCTTGGGACTCTTGTGGCTTCTGTCAAAAGCAACCTCCAGTCAAGGATCCAAATTATAAAGAGAAAATCCAATGGGTTTACTTCTATCCAAGGATCCAAATTATAAAGAGAAAATCCAATGGGTTTACTTCTATCAGGTTTTTCATTTGACCCCATATTATTCAAGAGATCAAATCTATCATCAATATTGACTGTCTCAACCATCATTCCCATCTCCCATAACTGGTCACATGGTTCCATGCAAATTCATAAACACTAGCATATGTGTGTTTATGTTTTTCAATTTAGGCTAGCTTTCTAAGCAAGCATCCTATTTTCTTCACTAAAAACATCTCATCTCCACCTCGTGGGTATACTTCATCGATTCCACATGTGATATCATAGCTATTACTCTCAAGGCTCTTCCCTTCATAGTCAATTTTTTGGTGTTTTCATTAATCAAAACAATATTACAAGATTCATAACATAATCATATGAAGTCTTAGGCATAATTACAATCATGGGGGAAAACAACGTGTTACATTCCCCTCCCCCTTAAAGAAACACCGTCACTGATGTTTAAAACACCATGTATATACAATTATACAAGAAACAAAAATGGGCATGCCAATCTCATGGCATCTTTCAGATCCCATGTAGCCTCATCTGCTCCAAAGTGCTTCCATTGAACCTTGACCTGCATGATGGCTCGGTTCTAGAGCATTGTTTCTTTCCTCTCTTGGATGCATTGAGGTTCAAGATGGAACTCTTCCTCTAGTTACACCTATATCATATTCCAATCAATAACATGATTAGGATCATGAAAATATTTCTTTGATAAGGACACATGGAATAAATTATGAGCTCTAATAGTAGGTGGTAAATCAATTTTGTATGCTACTAGTCCTATTCTCTATAGGGATTCAAATGGTCCATAGTAGTGGGGTTCCAACTTAGAACACATTCCCATTCTTAGGGAATTTATCTTGGGTTTCACTCAGAGATACACATGATCTCCCACTTTGAATTCTCTATGAGTTCTCTTGTTGTCTACATATCTCTTTTGTCTGTCTTGAGCTACCTTTAGATTCTGCCTTATCTTAATCATTGCATGTTCCATTTCTTTCAACAATTTTGTTCTAAGTGTGGTCCTATCCACTAGACTGTCCCAACTAATTGGAACTCTACACTTCCTACCATATAGAACCTCAAATAGGATCATCTTCAATGATTCCTAATAACAATTGTTGTAGGAAAACTCTACCAAAGGTAGATACTTTTACCACTGTTTGGGATGATGCATAACATGCATCCTTAACATATCTTCTAGCACTATATTCACTCTTTCGTTATAACCATATGTTTGAGGGTGGTAGGTCATACTAAATTCCAGTTGCATACCCAAGCTTGTAAACAAGATTTTCCAAAAACTTGAGGTGAACTTAGCATCTATATCAGAGATTATGGTCATGGACAGATCATGCAATCAATTTTTTTTTTTTTTATAAAAATATTAGCAACATCTATGGCCTTAAAAATATATTTAATAGGAATAAAATGAGCTTCCTTGTTGATATTATCTACTACCACCATGATTGCATCATGTTGCCTCACTGTCTTCGGTAGACCCGTAATAAAATCCATGGAAATTGTCTCCCATTTCCATTTTGGAATAGGCATAGGTTGCAATAGACCCGTGGGATGTTTGTGCTCAACTTTCACTTGTTGGAACTCTAATCATTTAGAAATGTACTCGACAATGTCCTTCTTCATTCCATGCCAATAATATAATTGCCTTGTTTTCGTTACCATCTTTTGATAACCAGCGTGACCTACATAAGGTATTTTATGGAACTCATCCATAACAAGATGCCTCAAATTTGTTGTATTAAGCACATAAAGTTTGTTGTTATACAACATCAGATTATCAACGTCAAAATGATATCCTTCATATTTTATCTCCTTGGTTTCTTGATGCAACCCTTCTTTTATTGAATTGAAGAAATCATCTTATTTCAAGAGGGTTTTAATCCTCTACTTGATGTCAAACTCTCCCAAACTTGTTTCCAAGTGTATAGCATGTACACTTCAGTTGAGTGCATCTGCCACTTTATTTTATTTTCCTTTAATGTGTTTGTTATCAAAATTGAACTCGTTGATCAACGCCATCCATGTGGCCTATCTAGAATTCAACCTTCGTTGGTAAACCAAATACTTCAGACTACAATGGTATGTCATTAGGATAAACCTTCTCTCGAGTAAGTAATGTCTCCACATCTGCAATGCTTGCACAATTGTTGCCAACTCTAGATCATGGGTAACATACTTCTTCTCACGCTCATTCAATTTTTGTGATTCATAAATAATTAATTTTCCTTCTTGCATAAGGACTCCTCTTAGTGCTTCCTTGCAAGCATCAATGCAAACAAAGAATTTTTTTCCAGGGTCTACAATCTTTAGAACAAGGGAATTAGTCAAAACATATTTCAATTGTTGGAAGGTAGCCTTGCATTCTTGTGACCATACAATTTTCTTCCCCTTTCTTTGGAATGAGGTAATGGGGTTACTGATCTTGGAAAATCCCTTTATGAACCTTCTGTAATACCCAACCAATCCCATGAAATATCTCACTTCAGTTACATTCCTTAGAGCTAGCCAATCCATGATCGCCTTAATATTTTTTGGGATCTACTACCACTCCTTCTGTTGAGATTATGTGGCCTAAGTATTGGATTTCCTTTTGAAAGAAATTACACGTGTTGAACTTATCATACATTCAACTCTTTCTCTACACTTGCAACACTATCCTGAGATGTTCTTCATGCTCTTCCTTAGTCTTGGAATACACCAAGATGTCAACCACAAATACTAAGACAAACTTGTCTAAATATTTGTTGAGAACACTATTCATCAAACACATGAATGTGGTTGGTGCATTGGTAAGCCCAAATGGCACCACTACAAACTCATAGTGGATATACCTTGTTCTAAAGGTTGTCTTGTGGATTTCCTCATCCTTAATCCTGACTTGGTGATATTGATATCTTAAATCAATCTTTGAAAGACTACATCTCCTTTGAGATGATCAAAGAGATCATCAATCCTGGGAAAATGATACTTTTTCTTGATGGTCATCTTGTCCAATTTCTTGTAGTCAATACACAGTCTCAAGGTACCATCCTTCTTCTTTACAAATAAGGTTGGTGCTCCCCATAGAGATACACTTGGCCTGATGTAACCCTTATCCAACATTTCATTCAGTTGTACATTCATCTCCACCAATTATGGTGTGCTCATTATGTAAGGTACTTTTGATGTTGGTACTACTACAAGTACACGATCTATTGAAAAATTAGGATCAGTCCTTGGAGGTAATTCATGCACCTCTTCTGAAAATACATCCTAAACTCCCACAATAAAGGGTGATCTTCAGCCTTCAACTCCTTTCCTTCACTTGAGTTAAGCACTTGTATAACATAGAAGGGACACCATTTTTGACTAAACTTCTTAAGTTGTAATGCTAATATCTTCCTTATTGAAATTGTCTTCCTAATGCCTTGCAAAGTTCTTGCATTTCCTTCTTCATCTTTTCCTTCTAAAGTTTTCTCATAACAATTTAATTTTTCCTTATGGGAAACTAGCCAATCCATGTCTAGTAGTAAATCATACGATCCTAGGGGTAGGATATTCAAGGATACTCACATACTCAATTCACTTACCTCAAATGGATAAGCTTCTATGACCTCAACCACTTTTCTCTTTGTTCTTGTGGATAATTGAAGGAACCATGCTTTTGCATGTTTCCTCCTGTGTAAGGAACATGCTTCAACAACTTGTGGTGATATGTAACTAAAATTAGATCTAGGGTCAATTAAAATAGAAACAAGTTGCTTGGAAATTATACCTTCCATCTCCACTACAGAATCTTGGTGGTTTTCTTGACGATTCTCCACAACCACATATATCCTTGGCATACTTCTGTCCACATCATTGACTATGGTTTCTTCCTACACATGAATAAAACTTTTTTTGTCATGATGTATATGAGGAAAATCCCTCAACAGGTATGGTTCTCCACATCCCCAACACTACAAAGGTCCTTTATTAGGCTCCTCCACTCTTTCTCTTTCATGTTTTGCTGGTTTATTTTCACTTTGAGATGGGAAATTTTTCTAGTATACACCTTTTTTTTGGTTGAACAGATTTCACACTCTTCTTTAAGTTCTTGTATGGAAGTGACTTGAATCCATTTTTCTGGAATCCACTCTTATCCTTCCTTTTCCAATCCTTAGAAATCTCTTTCTTATGCTTATACTAATTGTAACAAAAATTGGCCTTCCTTATAGTGTCCTCCAATGTCTTTATCTTGTCAAACTCAATTCTATCTTGGTATGATTGTTGTAATCCACTGAGAAAACACTGCACTATTTCTTTCTCATCCTCGAGGTATGGAATATACCTCAGCAACTCCATGAATCTCTTAGCATAAGCATCCATGGTAACTTGACCCAACTTGTGCTCATGGAATTACTTGATTTTATAATCATAATACTTCTTCGATAGGTATTCCTTTCGAAAGTGTTTCTCAAACTACTTCCAGGTTAGTTTGTTTTCCTTCAATCCTTTGATTTATTTGACGTCTTCCCACCAAATGGAAGCTCCTCCATTTAAATTAAAAATGGAAATACTTGCTTTAGTACTCTCGGCGTAATTGTGTACCCGAAAATACTTCTTCAAACCAACATCCTTGATTTCTCCATCAAATGTAGGAGACTTATCCTTCTTGAATTCTTCAGTTAAGGAACTTTGAGAATGCCTTCTCTTTTTCTTCTTAGGAACACTTGATGTTGTGCCACTATTGGACATTTATAACAAAGTAGTCTTCCTACTATATGACTTTGTGGGAATGCTTCCACTATATATTCCCTTCTTGGCATCTCGATGCCTCTTCTTGGAAGAACTCTATATTCCACAATATGTGTTTTTGGGCATCTGAACAATTTTTCAACCTCTTTGTTTGTTGTAACTCTACATTACTAGGGTCTTGCTATAGAAACTTATGGATTTCATACAAGCTCTGCATTAACACTACATTCAGTTCTTCTTGTTAGTCATGGGCTCTCATGAGCCTCTCATTATCTGATTTCATACTTCTAACAGTGGCCATCAAATATGGAGGGGTCTCGTTATCCCTATGGCCACCAGAGTCCTCGTTTCTAAAATGTGAAGTGTCTTCCATGTTGCATTGCACCATTCACCTATGCCTTCCTTTCAGTGTGTCCTACGTGCAGAGACAACAATCATTATTATCCATTATATCAACATTTTAAAACATGCACACCAGGAAACATTAAAATCTTTCTAAAAACATTTTAAGTGACCTCAGTGACCCATTCAAGCCTAGATTTTGAAACCTAGCTTTGATACCACTCTGTAACACACCATGTTGAAATATTGTAACTGGAAAGAGTATTCTATTTATTATTGAGTTATTATTCAT
>CBVK0101172515.1:0-11741 GCA_900067695.1 Picea abies
CTCTAGAATCTTCTTGAAAGTCCACACATAACTAGCCCCACATGTGTGAGTAATGGAGGTTGACGTGGCATACACTCAATACCATGGTGGTCAACAAGGAAGATCAACTTGTGAGAGACATAACTTCCACATACGAACTCTAATTGAAGTGATTTTTTGCACCATTGGAAAGCTTATGGTGTGTAAAACAGCATCATGATCTAGGGGGTAAGAGCTAAGCTCAAAAAAAATTGACCCCAAAAGTGTCATCGATGCCTCAAATGAGCTCTAGAAATTTCCAGACCCCAAATCACCAAATTGGGACCTACCCCTAAAATGAGCCTTGCAAGTCAATTCTTCCACTTTTTCCTCCCAAAAAGTACCAAGATAGATGACAATTATATAATGATCCATTCCAAATGATACCTTCCCATTTAGAGAGGCCTTTGGTCCCCAAAATCCTTTACTGAATGAGGTGAGGAAATTTCTCCTCTACCTTCTCCCTAGAGTACCATTTAGCCTTGCCTGGAAGTTGCCCTTTCAACCCTATCTACTAGAGTTCGTGTTACCCCTATCTAGTAGTTCTAGACTTCTTTTGCAACATTATATCTTCTGCCAACTATGCCTGAGCTTCTAGTGCTAAGTCCTCTATGGGTAGGACCTACTCCTTAGTTTCTCCCAAATTAATAGAGTAGTCAAAGTGAACTCATCACTATGTATACTGCCTGGGAGGCAGTACAATAACTCTATGTCACACTCACTAAATCCCTCTCCTTTAATATCGATACATCGAATAAACTTCTCTCATGTTTCAAACCATATGAAGATTTTTTTCAACTTTGCAAACAATTATGTGTTCTTTGTCTTTGACTTCGAAGCTCTATGTATGTCACTTGTACACATTATGTTTTGAGTATTCATTAAAAAATATGTTTATATCACCCATTATCAAAGCTTTCATTTCAAATCGTGCTTTATGATCAAGTGTAATAATTGATAGTTGTAGTTTAAACATTTTATGTTTTTATTTTTTTTGGGGATATTATCCATTTAATTTTACTTCAAATTTGGTGAAAATTTGTTGGATCTGTAGATTTGAATGGTCAAGTTTATATAATTCGAGTGCGATATGGGTTTTCAGCATATTGAATTTATTTATACATTCAAAAATGCAATTTAAACAAAATAAAATTACGCTTTCACCCAAATTTATATCACCGGATTCTGACTAAAAATACCAAAATGTAAAACATTTAGACAATACCATAATTAATATGTAAATACATCTCCATTGACCACAAAATTTTAAGTACACACCAAAACATTTTACACTAACATTTCTTCATGATGACCTACAACATATATTATCAATTTTTTTTTATCTAAATACCATCATCATGTATAGAAAATATTTTGTGTATTTCACACTACAATCTTTTAGGTGATTTGAATCCAAAATTACCAAACCAAACCAAATTGAATCAACATAATTCTTAAAATCAAATTTATCAATTTCTCACTTTTTGTCATTTTGAATTCAATTTGAATTTTGTCATTTTGGATTCAATTTGAATGGCAATTTTAGGCTCTATCATTACATTTTCAATTGCAATTAGATTATATTAATTTTTAGAGTCCATTTTAAAGACTAAATTATGAATCCTTGATTTTTCATCCAAACTTTTTTTTAAACATGAAGTGGAAATAATGTCAATTTTAGCATCAATTTTAGAGATGACAAAACATTAATGCTAGTGTCAATAATGATGTCAATTTTGTAGAAATAATTAAATAGATGATCACATCAATAATTGTGCCAATAAATCAAGACCATTTTATCATATATAACATCATCTAAATTTATATAAATACATTTTTCTTACATATTTAATAATGACCAAATATATTTAATTTTTTTTTGTAAATTGAGATACTATTCTAGTCTTCTTAATTTCATAGAAAAAAACAATAACAAAATAAGTGTAAGGAAATGATCCCTCATTTTTATGTATTTTATTTTTGTAAATTTTGCTAATCTATCTAGTAAGTATAATAGAGAAATTTACAAATAGATTATTTGCTTCAGTTATAAAATGCACATACAAAAGAATGAGAACTCATTATAGATTTACCTTTTGACACTATGGTCTGAATGGTTGCTACATAATCCTCCTCTTCCTCTATTATGCTAAAAAAGACCACTCGCATATGTTTTTCTCTACCACGGAACAAGATACAATGCAAAAGAGTGGAATCCTTCTCCTCCTAGCGGCCTAATATTTAACATAGCCCGATAGTCATCTAGGGGTAGGGTTTTGACTTCCTCAACACTCAATTGTGATAAGGTTTTTGGACCTTCTAGAATCTTCTTGAAATTTCGCACATGGCTAGTCTCGTATGCGTGAGTAACGAGGATTGACATGGCATCCTCTCATACCATGGTGGTCAACTCGGTAGGTCAACTTGTAGAAGACATAATTTTTTCACATGAGCTCTGACTGAGGTGACTCTTGCACCGTTGGAAAGGTATCAGTGTGTAGGATATGGAATATTCCTCCAGAGTAAGTTTGGACCTAAAAAAAATTTCGTTTAATGCCTCAAAATGGCTCTGGAAGATTTCATACGATTTTTTGGACTTGATTTTCCAAATTGGGACCTACCACCAAAATGGTTATTCAAGTTGATTCCTCCAACTTTTTTTTCACCTAGAAAGTATCAAAATAGATGAAAAATTATATAATGATCCAATCTAGATCATACCTCCCCATTTAGGGAGGATTTTAGTCCCAAACATCTTTATTGAACGAGGTGAGGAAATTTTTCCTCTACCTTTTCCCTAGAGCACCATTTTGCTTTGCTTGTAAGTTGTCCTTTCAACCCAATTTGCCAAAGGTCATGCTACCCATGTCTTGTTATGAAATTATTCTGTAAAACTGTGTATTCTTCCAACTTTGTATGAGAATCCTGTGTCAAGTCCTCTATGGTAGGTAGGACCTGTTCCTCTTCCTAGTCCAGCATGGAAGGCTCATAGATTTTTAGATTCTCCACATTCACCACTAAATAAATGCACATGTATGGGGGTAGACTGAGTATATAGGAATTATTTCCCACCTTCTCCAATATCTCTAAAGGGCCATACCATAGAGACTTGATCTTCTTACTAGGACCCTGTAGTCTTTTCTTGTTCAACTACAACCAAATCTTGTCTCCCACTTTGAATGAATTATTAGTTATGTGTTGATCATGTATGGCCTTATACTTTTCCTGTGACTTCTTCAGAATCTTCTGTAATTGCAAATGGATCTACCTAATATTCTCAATATTTTTTTATGCTCTAAATGCATCTCCTACGAGGTCCTCCCTCACTCCTCATTGTTATCCATATACAACATCCAAGGGTGAATGTGTCAAATATCCAAAGCAAGTTTCAAAAGGTGACTTACTAGTAGAAGTGTGGATTGATTTGTTATAAGAGTGTTGTATATAAGTTATATTTTCATCCCAGGTCTTTAGATACTTCTGATTGTAACCCCTAAAAAACTGCACCAAAGTCTTGTTGACTACTTATGTATACCCATATGTCTGTGGATGGAATGTTGTAGATCTCTTCAACTTAGTGTCCATATTCTCCCACAATGTAGTCCAAAATGCACTAGAAATATGGTATCTTTTTCTGAGATGATGCTCCTTGGTATCCTAAAGTGCACCCAAACCTGTTCAAAGAACATGTTTGTTGCTTCTTATCCTTTGATGGTCTTTTTACAAGGCATAAGAATGCACATCTTGTTGAACTTGTCAACTACCACAAACAGATAGTCATGTCTCTTACTGATTGTTGGAAAACCACCCACAAAATTCATAGAGATGTTATCCTAGGGTCTAGTGGGTATAGGTAAGGGATGGTATAAACCTTGCTTTCTGTTAGTGGGCTTGTTGGCACAACAAAGTACGCATCCTTTAATAAACCAAGCTATATCTTCTTGCATTATGGGCCAATACGCATACCTCTATAAGTTGGCAACTGTCTTCCTAAAACCAAAATGTCCTGCAACCTTAGAAGCATGAGCCTCTCTGATAAGTTTCAATCTTTCACCTTTAGGAACACAGAGTTCGTCTAACTTGTATAGCAACCCATTCCGAAGATGATAGTCAGCCTTATTGTCACCTTCTACACGAATTTGGCTCTATAGTTGTTGAAACACCTCTTTAAAGTCCTCATCTTCCATGTATGACTCTTTATAAGCATCAAGGGTAAAAGGCTCCATGTGCATTAGAGTTCCTGAAGCTATAATCTTGGATGTGGGTGGCCTTGAAAGCATGTCTACCAACATATTAATGTTTCCCTCCTTATATTTGATGACTAGATGAAACTGTTGCAAAAACCCCATCCACTAGTAGTGTCTAGTTTGTTGAAGCTTACTCTGGGCCTGCAAATACTGCAATGGCTGGTGATTAGTGTGGATAATGGTTTCCTTGCCCATCAAATAGTGCTTCCACTTCTTAATAGCTTGAACCAGAGCATAGAGTTCCTTATCATACGTAGGGTAGTTCAGGACTCCACCATGAAACATTTATGAATGATAGCATGCCAGCTTACATCCCTGCATCAAGACTACTCCCATAACATATCCACTTCCATCCATCTCCACTTCAAAAGACTTCTACAAATTAAGCAATGCAAAAACTAGTGCTTCACTAATCCTTTGTTTCATCTCATCAAAAGATTTCTATTGATTCTTCCCCCACTGGAAACTCTTACAACTACCATTATGGCATGAAGTGGCACAACTTCAACTAAAAGGGATGTTATAAACTTCTGTAGGTACCGCGTTGCCCCAACAAAGCTCCTAACTTTAGTGACATTAATAGGAACTAGTCACTTGAAAATGGCCTCTATCTTCGCAGGATCTATCCTGAGTTCCCCTCCACCAATCACATACCCCAAATACACCAATGACTATTGAGCAAACTCATATTTCTTAAGTTTAGCCAACAATTGATCCACATGAGATGTGAGATATGCTCTTCCAAGGTAGAGCTATAAACCAATATATTGTTTAAGTACACTATCACAAATGAATCTAGAAAGGGATGCAATACATCATTCATCAAAATCATAAATGCAGCTAGTGCATTACATAAACCAAAAGGCATTACCATCCATTCATCTAGACCTTGCATTGTCGTGAAGGCGGTCTTCCAGGTATCTTCTTCTTTAATTCGTACCTAGTGGTATCCCGATTTGAGATACAACTTGGTGAAGTACTTGAGAAGTATGTATGGGTTCTTGGGACATATACCCAACATAATCGACATTTTTTGAACTTAGTGTTGTACTCTTGCACACTTGGCTCTGTCTGAAGGATGTCAACAAATCCACTAGTCCTCTACATACCCAATAGGATAGAACTAGGACTTGATGAGGGTTTTAAACGCCTCACATTTAGTTACTAGTGGATCACTCTCCAACCTATGTGTCTTTATGTAGCTTTCCCACTAGGTTAGGGCATGGCCCTCTAGTTTCAATCAAGGAAATGAAATCTCTTGTTCTTCTTCTATGTTATGGACACTGAAATAAACTTCTAACTGTTGCAACCAATGATTCACTTTAACAACATCAATCTCACCTTGGTAGGGTTTGATGTCCACTTTTGCTTCCATTTTAAACGAAGATTGTGAAGAAGTGATGACACTGGAACTTGGTTGCTCTTTCTCTAGCTCTTTTTTTAGCTCATTTTCTGGGTCTTCATTGTCTTTGGATTTCTCATCCAATCCAACTTTTGAGTTAGAACCACCAACGTCCCCAAAAGGTACAAACTTGTTCGCTAGAGCCAACATGAGGGCCATGTTGCAAGAGATATCAGTGACTTGTTCTTCCAGCTTCAAAAATCTCTCCTCTGCCTCATCCTGAGGATTGTTACAACTCAACTCATCCACCATGGCTAGGGTTCTAAGATTTCTTCTCAAGCCAATTCCTAGATCCTGCAACTTCCCACAGAAACCCCAAAGAAAACTACTATGATACCAATATCATCTGTAAACTGTCGTGGATATTCCACGGGAACAGTTTGTCACAACAAATCTTACAATTTATGCAATTTATTACCTTAGATCTCAAACTTATTATTACTAGCGTAGTGCTCAAAATTATGAAAATGACTAAAACTAAAATGAAAGAACAAGCAAATGAACACACCATCCAAACAAATGAACAGAAGTTGTGACCTAGGCAACCCAATACGAAAGAAAACCCAGCTAGAAGGTGAGGCCTATGCTCTGCTCTCTTTTTCTCAATTATGAAATGCAAATACAAAGAAAGGGGCACTAACTATGGAGTTTCCATGGACATTGTGGCCTAAATGTTGCTAAAGAATTTTCTACCTCCTCTGTTATATGCTTCAATATCCCACTCCTAGATGCTCTACTCAACCATGGATCAATAATAATACCAAAAGAATGGAACCCCTTGTTTTCCTAGTGGCCTAGTATTTAACATAGCCTGACAGTTGTCTAGGGTTAGAATTAGGGTTTTTCATGCCTCAACCCTCAATTAGTGTTAGGGTTTTAGACCCTATAGAATCTTCTTGAAAGTCCACACGTGACTAGCCCCACATGTGTGAGTACTAGAGACCAACGTGGCATCCACTCAATACCATGGTGGTCAAAAGGGTAGGTCAACTTGCGAGAGAAATAACTTCCACATACAAACTCCCATTGAGGTGATTTTTGCACCGTTGGAAAGCTTATGGTGTGTAAAATAGCGTCAAGGGGGTAAGAGCTAAGCTGACAAATTTTGACCCCAAAAAGCATTGTTTGATGCCTCAAACGGGCTCCTAAAGTTTCTAGACCCCAAATCACCAAACTGGGACCTGCCCCTAAAATGGGCCCTGCAAGCAATTCTTCCAATGTTTTCTCCCACAAAGTAGCAAGATAGATGGCAAATTATATAACAAGTTTATTAAATTTCTGGGTCTTTTTCAGTTTTCAACTTCTAGTACTAAGGAGTGGGATTAACATTAGAGTAGTGGAGTCAAGACTCAAGAGTACCATAAATCCATCTTAACCCCAAATCTATAAGCATCGAGAGGGATCAAAAACACGAGGCACAAACCTCTCAATGCTTAATAGATCTAGGGTTAAGATGGATCTACTGTAGTTTATTTTTTTATTATTATTATCCATCCTTCCTTTCTTTCTTTCTTTCTAACATTTGACATCAAACATCAAATTATTTCCATTTTATTTCAGTAGTGTGACAGACACAGTTTACACATCAAAATGGTCTGTTAGAGCAGAACATTTACAATAATAGTAATGTGGTCGCTTCCGAATGATAGCCCCTACCACAAATAGTGTTCAAACTTCATGTAGGAATGATAGCCTTGGACTTGTACAAGCTCTAACCAAGCTCATTGTGATCCAAGGTTCATATTAATTATAGGACTGTGGCTGATGCATTTGTAGCTTAGATGTGAAGACCGGGTCTTCAATAATTAAGTGGTTGTTAAAGGCTACAAAATACTTTGATTATCACACAAATCTATGACAAAGGCTTCGACAATTGGCTAATATATGTCTGTAAATAAATTACTAACCCTCACTTCCGTTGGTATAGACCTCAAAGAAACATCAATGAAATAATATTTTGTAATTTAAGATAGCAATGTATCCAGCTAAGGAGGAGAGATTAAAATATCTTTATGCAAATCTTCACAACAATGATACTAATTGTTCAAATTTCCCAATAAGCCAACTCGTTTCTACGCTTGCATAACCTAAACCTTGGATGCATTTGATAGCTATGTTGTCAAGCCTTTGTCACAGACTAAAAAAGAAATCATCTAGTTTAAGATGCACTGGAAACAACTCTTAGGACCCAATCAAGCTATCTACAAACATGCCGAACCTTAAACTTCATTTGAATGCAATAGAACTCTCAAACACATCGGCAAATTCATTTGCTTGATTTTACACCAGTATTTAGCAATTCATGGTGAATGATACCCTTATTAGCATCATCTTTCATTTTGCATTAATGTTTTGTTGTTCACCCCATAAAAGGGTTGCATAATGTCCCCCCATTCTTAGAATTCCGCAGCAAGAAGCTCAGTAGATGCTTCAAGCAATTTTTGGAATGTGTTCCCTAAGAAATGGTACACAAGTTCTTCAAAACAATGCATTTGTTTGAAATGTGGATGCTTAAAAGGCCACTATGTAATATTTGCTTATATAATTAAGCAACCGCAAGACAAGAGCTCTGAACACAATTGCAATGTCACAAGCATGGCAATTACTACAAACAGCGTGCAAATATTTTTTACAGCATAGATATTCAAAAACATAAAGAATTCTTAAACGGCATGATAAACCACTTACCCTTCGGTGAATTCCTTCCCTCTGTTTCCCCCTGCTCGCTTCCGACGCATTCTAATTGCAGGATCTGTGACTCATAACAAACAAATCGAAAGCAAAAAAAATATTTTATAAGTCTCATTTACATCAACACTTGCATGTGAATAATCAAGCCAGTCAAATTGAATGAAGACGGTAGAGCAATTGATCGTTAAAAATGGAAAACAGACCCCCGTAAGCTGTGGAGCTGCTTTGGACATATTGGTGAAGGTTCAATTGTCATTCAGGCAGGCCATGTGAAAGGGTTCGCTGGTAGAGTATTTATTAATGTAGATTATTTTTGCGACATGCTATTGTAAAAAATAATCTGTAATACATTAAGTAGATAACAACCACAAGCCAAATAGACCTACAAAGCATGGCATCCATACGTCCAGCGATGGTGATGATAATATCATACTATCACATCAAACTGTGCTCTTGAACTCAAAATTCATTCAGACATGAAAAGGGAGTGAAGGCATACATAAGACTTGCACTCAACATGTAGTGATGAAAGGGAGAGAAGGCATACATACCTTCTGGTGCTAAATAAATCCGGAGGATCTCCCCATGCTGTGAAAGAATTTGTCGGAGTTTGAGCGGCTTCAAATGGGGAGGCACGCGGCTCAAGTAACATACTCCTCTCTTCTTCAACTTGGCATTTTCCTCCTGTAATTTCTTCCGTCTCTTCTCTTTAATTCGCCTGGCCTTCTCTTCTTCTTCGTCTTCGTCGTCTTCTTCTTCCTCTTCCTCTTCCCTAGGTTTCTGTTCAGCTTCCTCATCCATCATCTCGCTATATCTACACCTCTCGCGGCCTGTAGTGTATTTACAGAGCGATAAATTACAGCTACAGAGAGTTGAGGGGAACAACACAGAATTTCAAATTTGTGTAGAGCTGAAAAAGCACAATGATCTTGATCAATTGAAGTAAAAAGTAAGCTGAGTTTTCCGAGGGTTTGCGAAACGCGCTGATTCTTCCCCGCAATCACCCACTGCTAAGCATCTATAGGGGTTTTCGGGTTCCAAACTCTTGGTCCTCTTCGTTCGTTATTTTTTTAAGGTTATTTTTTTATATTTTTATTTTTATATTTTTTTAAAATTGAGTTAAATCAGATGAGTAGATGGGTAAATGTATGTTTTTTTAAATGTTATTTATTGATATTTTAAATGTTATTTATAAGATTATTTTAAACTTGGGATAAAAAAATTTAATGTGTAATTTTTTTTTCTTATTTATTTATAAGATTATTTTAAACTTGAGATACAATTTTTTTTAATGTGTAATTTTTTTTTATTATTTTTTTTTTTAAAAATTAAAGAGATTTTATTTTTTACTTTCTTTGTTTTTTTTTATTTTTTTTATTATTATTATTTTGTTAGATTAAGTAAATTTTATTTTTATTATTAATATTTTTTAAATATATTGTAATTAATTAATGTCTTATCACAGTAATGCTTCTACATCTTCCCTATACTAAGTTGTAAAGCACCACATGCAATCATTTAACTTTTATTTTTTTAAATTAAATTGAAAAGAAGCTTATAACCATGGATGTTAAAGTGAGTAAATGTTTTGGATAAGAAAAATAATAATCACATTGAACTCAAAGTAGTTATTATATGGGTGGGAAAGATTTTAATGTTATAATTGATCATTTCGAAGGAAGGGTTTATAATTTTTTATGGAAAAATGGAAAATATCAAGTAAAATTAAATGGAATAATAGCACATTATTTTAGTTTGAGGACTGTTGATTTAAGCATGTAAAAAAGTTCACTAACTAATTAATTGCAAAATGGTTAGCAAAACATGTTATAGCTTCTAAGTCATCACGGTTTGTGTGATCTTATGAGATCCCTTCATGAAGGAAAGAGGGGATTAGAGGGGATTAGAGAGATTTTCTTTTTAGGAACTTAAGTATGGGGATAGCATCCCCCACCCCAAATCAAATTGATGGTCAATGGAAAATCAAGGGGGGCTTATCTTCTCATTATTTTGTTCCTCCTCTTAACACATTTAGTTGAGTATGAGAAAATATCATTCTCGAGGGACATTTGTCACCCAAAAGTGCCAGGACCGTGGAAGTAATGCAAGCTTGTGCTTTGATATGGAAGTAAAGGTATTTATGTTGCATTGTACCCAAATAACTTATGATGTTATGTAGTCTCAATTCTCTTCTATCTTAGGCTATAAGAGATTACGAGGTAAATCCCATGGTTAAGCAGGGAAAGAGGTAGAGAAGCTTGGGATGACACTAGGAAAGAAAGGGAAAGAGATGTTATCATACCCTGTTAATATTGACATCTTGTTCGCAAACATTTTGGCTCAACATGGTATCCCCATGCCCAAATAGGAGACTATTTCATCCAACTCCGAGAAATATAAGTGAATAGACTTGTTGATGAGAATATTTACTATGTCGTGATTGGTTTCAGTGAGTGGTTGAGGGACAAGGAGAACAAAAACATCGCATGCATGCATAGTTTGAGGAGAAGGTTACTAGCTCGTTGAAGAATATCTCCAAAAAGGTGTCATCGATGAGATCTCAACTATATGTGGTTGTGGAGGAGGAGCCTCAGTATGCAAAGAGCAAGCCATGAACTAAGGCATGATTCTGCAATTCAATATGAAATGCTACAATCAAATCCAAAATATGTTTTGTGTATGTTTTTGCTCAGTATGATAAGCTATAATCCTTGAGATAATATGAATGTAAATATATATAAGCTTTATTTTAGTTTTCATTTTAGTATATACGAACTCTCAATGATGTTGGACTCGAACTCTCTAAGTAGTCCTAATTATTTTTTTTTGAATTTGAATATGATGTGTATGATGCTCTTCAATAAGGACTCTATATATGAGCAAAATAGTTTTATATGATAAAAAAACATGTTGAGAGGTGTTAGGTGCTCTATAGCTAGGATGGGGGGAGATGATCCAAAATGGATCACTATATAACTTGTCCTATATTTTGGTACTTTATGGGTGGAAACTTTGGAGCTATTAGCTTGTAGGACCCATTTTAGTGGCAAGTCCTATTTTGGTGATTTGGGATCCATAAATTTTTGGAGCCTATTTGAGGCATCAAACCACATTTTGGGTGTAAGTTCTAAACCTTTTACAGTAATGCAATGCACACACATATTCTTAACATATAAAATATAATAATTGCAATCACACATATATAGAGAGATTTACCCTGGAAACCCAATTGAGAAAACTAACAACATGTTTTAGACACCTCTAATTCTATTCATAATACAACTTCATTGTTTACAATACAATATATAGGATCTTGCGACATCCAAAAAGACCCTAATCCATTGACCTAGATTAGATTACAACCTTAATTCCTTAACTGGAAT
>CBVK0101172516.1:0-20393 GCA_900067695.1 Picea abies
GGGGGGGGGGGGGGAGGGCCATAACTTTGTGAACAAAGTTTGCAACCTCTCAACATTGTTTCACACATCGACATGCTCCCAATGTCACAAAGATTGCCTCAATTGAGTTTTGTATGAGGAAGTTATGCCTCTTGCAAGTTGACCTATCTTGTTGACCACCATGGTACCAAGTAGCTACAATGTTAGCTTCCATTACTCACACATGTGGATGTACTCTTATGTGGACTTTCAAGAAGATTCTATAAAGACTAAAACCCTAACCCTAACCCTAGACGACTATTAAGACATGTTAAATACTAGGTTGCCCAAAAAGGAAGGGGTTCCATTCTTCTTGTTTTGATTTATTATTTCATAGTTGAGCAGAGCAAGGAAGTGAGATATTGGAGAATAACAGAGAAAGTAGAAGATCCCATATCAGCCATACAAGCCACAATGTTCATAATTGAGAAGAAAAGAGCAAGGCATAGTCCTCACCTCTTGGTTGGGTTTTTCCCATATTGGATTTTCCAAGGGTACATCTTGTGTTCATTGTGTGGATGGTGTATTGTTTGATTTAGCTTCTTCCATTTTAGTCTTAGCTTATTTTAGAATTTTGTGCATTAAACTGGTAATATTAAATCTTAATCTTAAGTAAAAGACTACATAGCAAGAGTTTATGTAACCCTGTGATATATGTTCTGACAAATTGTTCTAGTGGAATATCCACAACAATTTATAGATCAAGAGATGCACAAACATTTTGTAACACTAAAACAAATGATGGGAAAAATGCATGGCCTATTATTTCTCTTAATTACCAAAATGTAAAAAAAAAACATCATGTTTAAAAAAAAAGTCTTATTTCTCTTAATCATTATAACGTAAAAAAAAATGTTGAGATATCATTTATCTTATAATATTCAAACAATTGTAAATGAATTAGCATAGATCTATCTTGACCTTTGAAATATTATGTGATGTTTATGATCCTAGTAGAGGTATATAAGAGGTTTGGGGTGGTAGGTGTGGGGGGAGTCATCCTTGACTCCAGAGAAAATCAAGAAATTGTGTATGCATGGGGAATTGGGATAACTTCAAATAATGAAGAAAACCCCTGGGTTTTTCTCAAAGGCATTTTACTTCTTGAAGCCCAAGGTGCAAGGGGGTTAACAATAGTAGGTGACTCAAATTTCAATGGTTGTTCTCCGAGCATTTCAAAGTAAGCATCTTCCCTCCCACCCCTTTCTAGCTCGCTTGGTGAAAAGAATCCATCAAGAAATTTAGAGTTTTTATATTATCTCCTTCTTCCATGTTCTATGACATCAAAACTCTATATTTGATCATCAAGAAAATTTGGGAATCAATTTAAGTCTTGGGGAATGTTAGATATATGGGTGGACAATCTTCCACATCCCCCCATAGTTTAACCCTTTAAGCATGGAGGACATCAAAATTCATTACGAAAACCCCCCTATATGAATTGATTAGCAATTAAGAAATGAGAGTGTGGGTTGACTCTCCTCCTCTTCCCACCTATGCAAAGCATTAAAAACATCAAGGCATTTCAAATAGGATATCAATGTGGGCTATATTATCAAGGCAAGCATCAACTTCAACTCATTATAGGAATTGAATGTGTATATGTTTCCACTTTGCTTATGGTATGCTTCCTATGTTTAGTAGTTCTGATCTTCAAAGGGAACTTCCCTCCCTTGGCTTAGAGCCTACAAATCCATTTATGTGTTTGCTCTGGTTCTGTTTGGTCTCCTTCATCAAGTTGCATCAGGATGATGCATTGCCCCTATAATAAGGCATGTTGCATCCCATGTGAATTGGGGGAACTAAGGAAAGGTCTTAATTGGTGCATGAAAGATGTAGGGGAAGCTCACTGTGGTGGCATCAATGCTCGAATTAGGTGGGATCAATGACAAACAAAATTTGAGAGGAAAAATCATGTAATTAATGCAACAAAATAGAATTGTGCTATTGACATAGCCATGCATGTGGTGGGCCTGAGAAATTGGCAAAAGGAGGTGGGCACATTTATGAGCAACTAATGGTCTCTCTTCAACTTGATTATGTCAATCAACTCATGGAACACATTATGTCTCACCTCAATATCTAAAACAGGGTAATGAACCCCCCTTCCCATTCATATTATTCTATAGTAGTAGACTTGTCTTAAGCATCCTCGACCCCTATGTAAATCCCCAAGCTAGAATTTGAAAAAGGCATTGTCTCTTGAGTTGCATAGAATAAGGATCAAAGTCACATGAGACCCATAAGAGAAAACTATGAAGAGCATTGGTTTTTTAGAGGTTCAAAAGAGTTATGTATTTATTATTTCATGCATTTTTTATGTTTTAGTATGTATTTTCGAGTTGTATTCTTGTTTCAACAATATGTTAGGCAGTACTCAAGTAAAATTGTAACATGTTTTTTTTGGATTGTTGTAATCTATGGCCAAAACTATGGCCCCTCTATTTTTTGAATTTTAGGCCTCATTCAAAACTCTTTTTTTCTTAGCTACTTGGTTTAGTCATAGCCTTTTTTAAAAAATATAAATCTTACCCATTTTTGTGGAAAAAAACAGAGGTATATAAGAGGTCACATGTATAAGTAAATAAGTATTGGGCCTACACAAGTAAAGACATGAATGAGTCATTATTACATACATCAATATATCATAATATTATATGGATGTGTCAATTATTGAAATTTCCTCTCCTAATATTTTAGAGTTATTGTGTAGCTCATCATAATAATAGTTATGGGAGTTATACTCCACATCTACATTTGGTGTATCCATGTTTATTGTGTTGTATTGTGTATAACATTTGGTGTATTGTTTAGTGTCTTGTATTAGATATAACACATGGTATCAGAGCAAGCAATTATTAAATTGACGCCTTTATGGAGTATCCTTCAGTCTCAAAGTTATAACTAGTTCTAGGGACATCCAAATTGATTGTCACTTGTTTTTATGGAAAGATAAAATATTGAGGGGCTTTCAAAGTGCGACATATTAGATATCATTTTTAGGATTTATCTGCATAGAGTAAGTCATTAATCCATGACCATATCCATGAGCATTAGTCACAACTGACCAATTTCTAATGATTTTGAATAGTACACTTACCACTCATTACATTGGGTGATGCTCACAGGCATAAGGTAATGGGATTGAAACTAGCGAAATGAATCGTATAGCATCAATCATCACCTCCGGAGCTTGCACCCGGTAACCAGGACTTCCCAAGAGGTGACCCATCCCAACACTCATGTGGCTCAAGCATGAGCCTAATTAGCTTGAAGACTCATGTGGACTTCCCAAGAGATGACCCATTGAGTGATGCTCGTAAGGGTGAAGAACTAGGATTGACACTAGCAAAATCAATCACATGGCATCAATCATCACCTCTAGGGATTGCACCCGATAACCAACACTTTCAAGGAGGTCACCCATTTTAAGACTCCAATAGCTTAAATGTGCTTAACTATGGAGGTTTCCCCACAATTAATCCCACTTAGTGTTGAGCTTATCCTTGCACTGAGAGGGGGAGTGAATCTGTATAAGATACTTTTTTGCTTTATTTAACCATTCATCAATC
Organism: Picea abies; assembly: GCA_900067695.1. Classification (NCBI taxonomy): domain Eukaryota; kingdom Viridiplantae; phylum Streptophyta; class Pinopsida; order Pinales; family Pinaceae; genus Picea; species Picea abies. The sequence goes on from CBVK0101172516.1 coordinate 3,591, forward strand.
ATTCATTAGCTGAGAAATAATAATCACATATAAACTCAAATCACAATGCACAAATTTTAACATGGAAACCCAATCGGGAGAAAACCATAAAACTTATCTTTATAAATTCATGTAGGCACCAACCTATTGTTACAATATTTGCAGGCACCAACTTGTTGGAGACACCAATCCCCTTAATTGAGCACCAAATCAACAAGATGTAGGCACCAACCTACTAGAGATACCAATCTCATCAACTAAGCATCAAGTCAACAAGATATTGTGTAGGCACCAACCTACTGGAGACACCAATCTCCCCAGTTGAGTACCAACTCAATAATACCTGTATAGACACCAATCCAAGATCTCAGTATACAGAGTACTTATGACTTCACATGCATGCTTCATACTTCAGACATAGCTTCAAACCCCAGTCACAATTAGCCTTAATGCCCTAGCGAGCCTCATAACATCATTCCTAGAATATGATCCCAGACTGTAGCGTCACAACCTCAAAACAACACACATTGCAGCATCACGGACCTTCAGTCCTTCATAGTGCACCTTAAGAACAAGAAAATCCCAAGGAAAAACCTTCAAACTTCTCTTGCAAACCTTTAGATCCTAAAATGACACCCTAGGTCCTTTAGTGCACCTCATATCACTTTTGCGCACCTTAGACTTGATCTCTTACTTGGATCCTCTTCAAATGTGCACATCTATTCTATATTTACAATATTTTTATCCTCACTTTTAAGGCCGACCTATAAAGACTGGTTGAGCCGACCTAAATTTTATAAATGGGTTGTCAAACGGAAAAATTCAAATCTTCTCATTCCTAAGGAGTTAGAGGGAATGCCATATACCATTGGAAATGTCTCAGAATAATCTTTCCAACCATATAACCTATGCTCCTATTTGGGCTAGGGGTAAAAATTATTTCAAAGATAGGGTATCCAAATTGAGCATCAAAAATCCAAAAACAATATTTCCAACAATCTCCATCCATCTTGCAATCTTTATCTTGGACATCTGTAGTCTCCCCCTATCTTTGAAATCAATGATGGCAATATTTCCAACAATATCCCCCTTTGTCATTGATGGAAACCCTTAGTCAATTATGATACTCCCCATGTCCGCAACTTCTCCCCCTTTGACATCAATGGCAAAGGGTTGCCCCCCCTAAGCTTGTGCTTCCCTTTACTAACAAGATGAGAGGGATATCATTCCCAACTTATGTCTGAGATATTCAAATGTGTCTATGGGAAGTGGTTTGGTAAAAATATCTGCAACTTGTTCTTTGGTGGTAATGTATTCCATCTTGACACTTTGCTTGGCTATTTATTCTCTTAGGAAGTGGTGTACTTGATTGGAATATGCTTTGTCTTTGAGTGCATAACAAAATTCTTTGAAATGTTGATTGCACTTGTGTTGTCACATATGATTGATATTGGTTGATCATATTCTACTTTGACATCCTTCAATGTCTACTTCATCCATGGAACTTGTGTGCAACATGTTGCTACTGCAATATATTCGGCTTTTGATTGTGTGCAACATGCTTTGATACCAAATGTTTAACTTATGCTCTTGTAAAATTTGTGGGCTCTATTTTAGATAGCAAAGAAAAGTTCAATCTTCTTCTAGTATGAAATCATGCATCTATATAACCAAGAATCTGACTTTCTGGATGATTATTTTGGACAATTATGGATGGCGTATTTGGATATTGGTGTTCTATTTCTTCTTGTTCTTTCTTTTCTTCTTCTTTGTAGATTGTCTCCTCCATATCTTCATTTGTTTGTGACTTTTCCTCTTGAGGTATTGCTTCATCCACTCTTACATCAATACTATCTACAACCTTGAGTACTCTTTTGTTGTAGCATTTGTAGGCCTTGCTTCTAGATGCATAGCCAATAAATATACCTTCAGCTATTATGGAATCAAGCTTGCCTAAGTTATCTTCATTTATCTTTATATAGCACTTGCTCTGAAATAATTTGAAGTATTTGAATGTAGTTGGTCTACCTTTCCATAATTCATAAGGTTTCTTGTTGTTGTTCACTCTAATTTGTTCTCTATTCAAAATGTAGATTGATGTGTTGACTGCTTCTCTCCAAAAGGTGTATGGTAGTTTGGATTCATTTAGCATTGTTCTATCCATTTCTTGTACATTTCTATTCTTCCTTTCTACAACTCCATTTTGATGTGGAATACTTGTTGCTGAAAAATGTCTATTGTTTCCATGATTCTCATAGAATTCATCAAATTCATAAGAAGTAAACTCACCTCCTTTGTCTTATCTTAATCACTTTATTTTTAAGTCAATCTCATTTTCAACTAGGGATTTGAAAGCTTTAAACTTCTCAAATGCATCATATTTTTCTTTAAGAAATGTAACCCATGTCATTCTTGTGTAATCATCAATAAGAAGCATAAAATAACTCTCACCTTTTAAATTGTGTTTTTGCTGGCCCGCAAAGATCTGTGTGTACAAGTTCCAATGCCTTTGATGTTGAGTACTCATTTTTTTCAAACTAACTCTCATCTACTTCTCGTGTTGACATGGCCTGCAAATAGTGTCTATAGGTTTTGAGATCCTTGGCATATCTCTTACTACTTGTGTCTTGTTGAGTTTTACTAGATTTTCAAAGTTTATATGACCCATCCTTCTATGCCATAACCAACTTTCATCTACTTGTCCCATACAACATTTTTCTCCTTTGACTTCATTAAGAATGTATACATTGCTCGAGGTTATGTTTGCATTTTCCACTAATCAACTTGAACCTGCTTTCCTTATCTCACATCCTTCAAAATGAAATGTAAGGTTGTAACCTTGATCACAGATTTGACTGACACTTAGAAAATTGTTTTTTAACCCTTCAACATACAAGACATTATGTGTTTTAGTCTTTCCATTATCAAGACTAACGGTACATTTTCCAGCTATCCTTGCAGAAGCATTATCCCCAAAGGTAATGATGCCTCCTTCTTCCTTTAGGATGAGAAATTTGTTATCCCCTACCATTTGTTTTGAACATCCATTATCAATGTACCATTAGCTTCATTTGTCTTGAGGATACATTGCAAGTCCACATTCTTCCTTCTTTGGTTCTTCTTGCTTCCTTTTCCACACCTTTGTGTATTCGTCTCTATGCTTGGTAAGAGCATCTTCTTCCCTGGTTTGTTTAGGAGACTTTATTATGTTGCTTCTACGGTCACATGTTATGTGCCCATAGTTATTAAACTTATAACATTCAGCATTGTAATCAAGTAGGGGAGCAAATGAATTGTAGTTTCTATCAACAAACCCATGAAAACTTTTGGTTTTGTTGCTCAAATAATCATTCTTTGAGGTTTTATACGAACCTCTATTTATATCTCTCATGTGATCACTTATTGCATAAGCTCTACAATCTATTGCTCTATGACCAAAATTATTGCAAGAAAAATAAAATCCGAGCAAGATATTTTGGTATCGGGTTGTGAAAGTTCTTCTTCGTGGAACGGCTCTTCTAAACTCAATCTTGTGAGAAGAAACAAACTTATGTTGGTCATCAATTCCTTTCCTATTGTTGCTTTCATTGCTAATGGAGTCTTTGAAAATATTGGCATAGTTTTTAGGCTTTTCTTCATTTTCCTTTTATGACGGCTTTGTGACCTTAGTGTTTGTATCTCCCTCGGGGTTCTTTTGTTTTTCATCATAGCCAAGACCTGTATTGATGAATGGTGACCTTTGGAAATTGAGAATATTATCTAAGATTTCAATACTCTTTCCAAACTTCAAGCTTCTATTTAATTGATTAGTTGTTTTTCCTAGTTCCTTTCTTAAAAAAATTATTTCATCTTCTAGCTTCTCACAATTTTCTTCATTTTCTTTTAGTTGGCTTCTCACAATTTTCTTCATTTTCTTTTAGTTGGCTTCTCACCACTTCTTATGTCCTTTTTGCCTCTTCTAGTTGAGTCTTTAGAATGATAACTGTTTTTTTGTTTCATCGAGATCATGATCCTTCTTTTCATATTTCTCTAATTTTTCTTTCTATTTTTTATTATTTCCCCCGAGTCTATTTATTTCTTCTAAGGCACTAACAAGTTCAGCTTCAAGATTCACTTCCCCATAAGTGTCTTCTTCTTCTTAATCTGATTTTTTCTTTATGATTGTCTTCATTTTCTTTATTAGTAGACTTTGTATCCATGGATATTAGGAGGAATTCTTCTTTGTCAATAACAGAAACATATCCATCACTTTCTCAGACAAGCTACTATCCTCTCTAGAGTAAACACTCTTCTTCTTAGTATGTTTTCCTCTTTTGTGTCTATAAGGTTTAATTTTATTGTTATGTTCTTCTTTATCATTATTGTCCTCATCATCATTGTCTTCCCTTTTTGCATATGGACATTTAGTAGCAAAATGTCCTACTCTACCACAGTTAGAACATTTGAAGGGTAGCTTACTTTTGTATTTGTCAGCTCATATTTCTAGCTTTCTCACAAATTGTGCTTTTTCTGTATCTAATTCACAGTTGGAACAATCACAGAATTTGTGTTTGTTTGTCTCCTTTGATGCTTTGAAAGTTGCTTCCTTACGTGTTGGCTTTTCTTTTTCTATCCTCATCTCATATGCAGTGAGAATCACATGCAACTCATCCATCATTAGTTTCTCCAGATCCTTCATTTATTCAATAGCAGAGAACTTGGCATCAAATCTTAAGGGGAGAGACCTTAACACCTATTGCACAATCATTGGTTCTTCAACCTTCTCACCAAGTCTTTTGATGGTGTTGACAATTTCATCCACTCGAAGGAAGAAGGTTGAAACATTTTATGCGTCTTTCATTTTCAAACTCACGAACTATCTTCTATGATTTTGGAGCTTTGCCTTCTTCACCTTGTCATCACCTTCATAGATGTTTTAAAGTTTGTCCCAAATATCTTTTTTCGATTCACAAAGTGTCACCTTGACAAATTATGATTTCGATAGACCACACAAGATAGCATTCATAGCTTTTGCATTATGTTCACTGGCCTTCTTCTCGACGTTATCTATTGGTGGAGTTTTTGGGGTTGTATACCCAGTCACGACTCATTACCAAATATCAAACCCAAGAGCCATTAGATAAGTCTGCATCCTTATTCTCCAGAATGCATAGTTTGTTATGTCAAACAATGGAGCCTTGTTTGTGGAGAAACCTTCTTGACTAGCCATGTGTTCTCCCGAGATCTACCTTCCAAGGGTTACATTGTTTCTGCAGGAACTTGCTCTAATATCAATTGTTGATCTTATGTTTATACTGAGAGGGGGGGTGAATCGATTTAAGATATTTTTTACTTTATTTAACCATTCATCAATAATTCATTAGCACATATAAACTCAGATCACAATGCATGGAATTTAACGTGGAAAACCTTGCGAGAGAACACCACAAAAACTTATTTCTATAAATGTTTGTAGGCACCAACATATTAGAGACACCAATCTCCTCAACTGAGCACCAACTCACCAAGATATTGTGTAGGCACCAACCTAGTGGAGACACCAATCTCCTCACCTCAACACCAACTCAATAAGACCTATATAGGCACCAACCTAATATCTTCATACATAGAGTACTTCTAACTTCACATACATGCTTCATACTTCATGTATTTCATAGTATCATCGTACCCTTAACTTTCATGCTCTAGCGCCTCTTTTTTCTTTACACCTCGGGCATAGATTCAAACCCTAGTCGATTTAGCCTTCATGCCCTAGCAAATCTCGTAGCATCATTCCTATAATATAATCCCAGACTGCAACATCACAACTTCAAAACAGCTCACTTTGCAACATCATAGACCTTAGTCCTTCATAGTGCACCCTTAAAACTCCAACAAAACTCCTCTTGCACACCTTTAGACCCCAAGAATACTCTCCAACTTCTCTTTTGCATCTCAGATCTCTTCTACGCACCTCAGACTTGATATTTTTGCTTGGATGCTCTTCAAATGCGCATATTTATCATGAATTTATAGTGTTTATGTGCTCACTTTTAGGGCTAACCTATAAAGACTGGTTGGGTCGACTTAAACTTTATGGCTAGGTTGTATGACAGAAAAATCCATATATTCTCATTCCTAAGAAGTTAGAGAGGGAGTGTCATATACCGTTGGAAAGGTCTCGAAATAGATTTTCCAACCATATAACCTATGCTCCCATTTGAGCTAGCTAGGTATTTAGAGCAAAAATGCCTTCAAAGATAGAGTATCCAAATTAAGCATCAAAAATCCAAAAATAATATTTTCAACAATATCCATCTTGCAATCTTTATCTTGGACATTTATAGTCTCCCCCTGTCTTTGACATCAAGGACAACGATATTTCCAACACTCTGCCTAATCAATGTGCCCACTGGATCCACTCCCCCTGCATGAACATTATCACAATCGAGACATTCCCAAGTCAACTCCATGCCTCCATGTAATCATCCAAGCTACCCCATCCTATCTAGGGCTCAATGCCCTCCTCTAGCGTGCCAAACACTCATCCAATGCAAGGTGTTCTCAAAGCAAGCAACCTCATCCATGTGGCCAAAATATAGAATGTCATCAAGCTATCAGAAGATCTCCAACACTCTAAAGAATAATGTCATGGAAGCATCTTATTGAGGTCAAGCAACCACAAAGTAAGCCACCTCCAATGTGCAATCCATCACAAACCATTTGAGGGCTAATCATACACCATGTACTCCAGATGTCATGTCACATCCTTAAACATGGTGTAAACACTTTCGGAGTAAACTTGAATGCTAAAAATAAAGAGTGAAATAACATTAAAAATTGTTGGGATGAGCTAACCTTAGAATGTCTAAGGTAGTTTAGAGTGCAATTTAGCGATTTCAAGATATGTTTAGAAATAACCCCAACAAGGTCATAACTTTAGATTTTGTGAGCTCCATGAAAGAGACCAAGAAAGAAAACAAATATATCAATCCATTTCCAAACAATTGTGATGTAGGTGAAGGTAAGAATCTGCATTGATCATGAAATGCTTAGGCGGCCATCTCGCCATCCCATATTTCTATAAAATGTTGTGGATTCCACAACAATACATGTTATTGTTGCTCAAGTGATAATGGAATCTAGAAATCTGCTTTCTTGTGCCCAAATCGATCATTTGGGCATGCAAATGTAGTCAAAAATGGTATTGCATTAATTATATAATGGGCCATTCTCAGAGCCCATTAATAAGGAGACATGATATACTTCATATAGTCTTCATGCAATTTAGAACCACTCATGCACTAACTATATTCAAAATCCAAAAGATAAGAATAAAAGGAAAGGACAAGCAAGCAACATATTTCAATGTGTATACCATACAAAATAGTGTAGCACCAAGAACAAAATCCTCTGGCCACTAACTTGCAGAATGTAAGCACCCTACCAACATAGTAAACATGGAAGATATGTACATACTACAACCTATGGAAGATATGTACATATCTATGAATTATGTGCCATAAGAGATCACTAAAAAGAATTTTCCCATGATACTCTCTAAAGTTTAAAATGTTAATACAATATAAGCCCTCTGTGAACCAATCAAAAATGTCAAAATTCCCACCACGGAACATATAAAAGGGGACTTTAAATGGAAGAAACCATGGAGATGTAAATATCCCTACCTTTGGCTTAAAGCAAGACCATTCTTTACAACAACCCTTTAAAGAACTCAAATAATCCATGAAGAGAATGGGTCACTATAAACAATACACTAAAGAATGGATAGCTATAAACAAAACATTAAATTTCAATACTCTGCCTAAGTAGAAAGCAAAGCTTACTAATCCAAAATATAAAGCATGTTCTCTTTATCTACAAAAGTACAATCTAAACCATAGCACTCTACCAAAGATATAATTTATAATGATCCACCAAAGCAAGTCATGTGCTTAGGTGCCCCCAAAAAAGATTGAGCTTCCAACAATCTGCAAAAAGAGAATGCACATTCTAATTCCCCATCTCAATCAAGATCAAAACTAGATATGATATCTAACACAATGATTAAAAGAGCATTGTCTATACCACCAGAACAAAATATAACTTCCAATTTCCATAAAGAGAGTACGAGCTTTGATGGGCTAATTAAAAGATAATTCGAGTTTACTATCCTATCAAACATGGATGGTGACCACATTAAGAAGGCACAAGAAGGATAAGAATGCCACTTCAACTAGGGAGTATTTGAGTATTTCCATATGGCAAAAGCAAAATTTAGATAAGTATTGTTTACTAAATGAGTTCAGCTAACAATAGTTTGAAATATAGTGCATCCAAATGAGAATCGAGTAGAAAATCAAGAGACTCATTTTCATCTTCATCTAGATGGAAGAAAAATTTCCACAATTGTGTCTATAATAAATAAATAAGGTTAAAGAAACCTAAAGGAATGATGACAATACAAGACTAGAGAAAAAAACTCTAGCACGAGAAGACTGTAATCAAAAAGGAAAGATAACTTATAAGATGTTACTCCCTCTAGCCAAAGAAATATGATATACATGTATAAGGTTGAAATGAAAAACAATTCATTCATTAAGGAATGTTCAACATAAGAATTAAAGATAGTTGAAATCAATATAAGATCAATAGTATATATTTAATAATGAATAATATAGATGATACATTGTTTGATACAATGCCATGTGACAATATACTTATACACATTGACTAGTCACAATGGTTGATGGGTTATGTCCCTTGGTTAGGTCATGTCCTTTTAGTTAAGATATATCACTTCATTTATTATTATCACTTATTAATTACTTGATGGTTAATAACATGTGTTTCCTCCTTGGAGGTCACAGGTTCAAATTCAAAGGCGGGTAGGGTAAGGTATGTACACCTCCATAGACTTTAGCAGACAAATCCCTCCGCATAGAATCCCTTGTCCCATAAACAAGGGGGTCCCATACACCAATTTGGTGTCTAGCTTGGTCGTGACCTTAAAATTAGATTATTACTATTATTATGTTCATTACATTGTCTATCCCTTCAAAGATGCTTTGTCCTCAAGCATTTTAAGAAAAAGCTTTATGTATTTGTCCTGGCTTGTGATGTCTTTTCATGATTCCCTGTTCTTGAAGTTGTGATTGTTGATCATACAAGATGATAAGTTACAAAGCATTGAGCAAAACTATCTTATTATGAAATGGTCATACCAATCTAATTCAATTTTCTATAAAATTGTGTGGCGACAACTTCTATGATTTGAGGAATGATAAGATTCCACGTCGAAACTTCTCTTCAATATAATAAAATCTTCACTTCTCATATTGATTTCATCTTTGGTTAGTTCGTTTATTGATTTCAACATTGGTTAGTTCATTGAATAATACAATGATTATCATAATTACGATGACAATAAGGCATTTTTGTATCATTGTATCTTGTTTTTGGAACATTCGTCTATTGATACTTCTAATGATTTATTCATTGATAAGATTCTCATTAGATTTGTATTGGTTCCCTTCAAGGTTTAAATTTTTACTTTTGATGACTTGTCTACTTTAATGGGATTGGTCATTGTTTCTTTATCAATCATTGATTCCTTGTTGGTAAGTCACTCTAGCATTTCTTGTTGCAACTTCCTTTCACTTTTTTATTTATTAACCTGTGTGACCAATCTTTGACTATAATTCTTAAGGCAAGAAATTTATTCATCTTTATTAGCAACAACATTATCAAATTCCCTTTCAATATTTTGTATTAACTTATGGTTATCCTAAAGGATCACCTTCAAGACATCTTTAAAGTCTTTTGATGATGGAGCTTCTAAGCATGACTTCATTGTAAATTCCTATAAGGTTATCTTCTTCTTCTTATAGCAAAATGTCAAAACTTTTTTATTTATGTTTAAGATGAAGGTACCCAATGTTCCCATCCATGTTGAACCCGGAATTATGTTAACTTCATCTAGATATATAGTCGTAAGATGTCAATTGGGTTTATCCCAAGTAGTTGAGAGGAGAAGATTTATCCTCCCCACCCAAGTTCAATTACCACAAGTGACATGTTGAGTTCTTAATGAACATATTGTTATAAAAACCTTGAGCCATGTGTTTACAAGGCCTTGAGCTTATGCAAAATTCAATTTACCTTGGGTACCATCCTCAAAATTAGGGGAAGTACCCGCTAGGTTTCCCCAAGATATATATATATAGATGGTTATAACATTGAATTGAGATAGAAATTTATGATCATGAGTTGTTAATTGTAAGCCTCTAATTTCATATTGTTTCTCATCAAAAGTGTTTTTGTTTTCGATTATACTCGACTTTGGAACTAATAATTGATTCACCGAAGTTGAAATTAATATGATTTTTCTCGTCGTACAAACAAATAGCAATGTTAATACCCTTCTTTGTAGAGCCATAATGTATTTTGTATAAGTGTGAGTGAATCTTCCCTTTCTTTCACCAGTAAGCTTCATTTTGTTTTCATCAAAACTCATGTCTGCTTCAAGAATAATAAGTGAGTACACAAGCTATAAGAACCCACTTCTTTAATGTGTAATTGGATATTGAAAACTCTAAAATTACCCATTTTCCTTTAGTAACTTGACTTATTCTTCTACCAGTTAATCTCCCTTCGAGTAACTATATTGAACCTTGTGAACAATTAATTGATAATGTGTCTTTATGTCCTTGGTGTATTTGATGTGTGATATATTCGTGTTTTGGTAATATATCGACCATATAACCTTAAAGAGTTTATTGACAACTCTTTTCACAAGTATTGTGATTTATGCTAGCAATGATAGCTTGACTCTTTAATTAATTTCACCGGTAATATATCAACCATATAACCTTCAGCATTTATTGACACTTCACAAGAATTTTGATTTATAGGATCAATGGCAACCTATTTAATTAATTTAACTATAAATCGCTTGTGCAAGGTTCGAACTAGTAGAATGGATGAACGCCTTCCATCATGAAATCCTAAGACACATTACATTGTTGGGACATATGTATCAAGTGTATGGCATGATTCCTACATACTAAAACAATCAATTCTCCACATCCCTTAGAGACTACAACTATTATGCATGCTTTAATATATACTTTTATTTATTTCAATCCATCTGTGGATTTTTCCAATTAACCAATGATTTCACAATGGCAACTCTATCTTTGCATATTTAGCAATTCCTTGCCGATTAATATTGATATTTTTTGGTTTTTGAAATGTGCACCTTGGCTTGAATGTTTTCTTTTAATGGACTTTATGATCTGTTAATTGTGTTAATTATGGTCAAAGGCACAAGGATCAAAGAAATTTCAATGTAATGATTGTGGCAAAAATTCAAATCCAATAGGGTTTGAAAAAGTGTGGTTAATGATCGGAATTGGAACATAACTTTGATGTCAAATGAAATGAACAATAGTTCATTTGCTAAAGAATATTTAACATAAAAATGAAAAATAATTGAAATCCATATAGGATCAATAATATACATTTAATAATGAATAAAATAGATGATAAATTGTTTGATATAATACCATGCGACAATATACCTATATGCATTGACTAGACACAACGTTTGATGGGTCATGTCATGTATTTTAGTTAGGATATACTTCTTCATTTTTTATTATTATTTATTATTTATTTGATGTTTATTTATATATTTATGTTTATTTCACAGGTTTTGTCATTCAAAAAATAACTTAATTCCCAATTGCATTGTACAAATAAATTTGTCTTAGAGCAATAATAAGGACAACCAAAATAGGCAAAAGATTGATGGATTTTGAAGATATTAAGCCAATTAAACTAATGGCACCTATAATTAATCATGAGATTCATTAGGTACAGGTATTCAACAAAATAGCTAAGTCATCATAGTCTTCACTACCCTCGAGGATGATATAGGACTATCGATCTTATCTCCCACACTTCTTTGTTGTATATGGCAGTGCATACTATCAAATCATCCAAAGGAAAGTGAACAAATCTCTAACACGTATAAGCCCCTAAGGGCATGGAAAACTTCTAAATTGCAAACTTTGACAATGGGCCAAGTGCTTACAAAACCTTAGCATAACTATAAGAGAGGCTCTGCCATTTGAATAAACAATGGTTGAAGTTATCATAATTTTCAAATGTTTCATTCTCAATACAAATTTGTTAAATACACCAACTATTTTTCTTATTTACAAATTTGGTTATGCATTATGTTAATAGGCAAACTCTATCTCTAACTTAGCACCCCTAACAACTTGGTGTCAATGCCACCCTGAGAAGGTCAGATGCCATCTTGTGCAATCTTTAGTCATCATTACTACCACACTCTATTAAGTCACATAATTTAGAAATAACAACTTTTATCAAGGTGCAATCAATCTAAGTGCCCATCGTTTGTAAGTGTCAATTAAGTCAACCTAAGAAGGCCAAGGTTGACTCTAATTATTTGAAAATGCGACAAACTCTTCTTGATAATGAGTAATTTCAACTTAACATAATTATTATTTGTTATGTTGGTATGGATATCATTTTAGAGGCTTGGTGGATGAAGTCTTGATGCCTTCAGTATGAATATAGATTTCAAAGTTTAACCTTCAATTCTAATGCTCATCACAACTAGCTTCAAGGCATAAAGTCTCATGCACTATTGCAAATGTTTCCATCTTTGAAAACTAAAAATACACCTTTTGAAGCAAAGCGCCTAAGTTGATCCTTTGAAATTTGTTCTTGTGGGTTAATCTTTGATGATGGTAATGGTTTGAATGAATGATGTCACACAATAATGAGTTTTTCAATTTAGAGTTTAGTATTGTCTACTTCTACCCAAGTCATTTTCTGCTCTTGAGATTAGCCTTGTGTAGCTAGATGGGTCTCGATGGTGGGTTTATATTTATAGGAGTATAAATCATAGTTTTGTTGTACATGCTTATTGTTGAATATGTGTTCTTGCACCCTTGTCGGGATGATAGTTTAGGGCCTTTATGTTGTGGGTTAATACAGTGTGTGTGCCTTGGTGATAGGTTCCAATGAGAATTTTGTGGGAGATCAAACATTGGTGGCTTTCTACACTTCACACCATGGCTTTAGCAAGTTTGGGATCAATTCTTTTACTCTCCACCGCCATGTCGTGATAATGTTTTGGGACTCTCATCAAGGACTAACAATTTGGACAAGTGTATTTGAATATCTAGATGTTATCAAGGTAGACACCACCTAATCAATTATTATATATCAACAAGAATCAATCTTGTATTACTAGGAGGTTGAAGCATTTCAAAAGCAAGTGAACTTTCTTTTTTTCCAATAAAACACTTACAGGAAAACCCAAGGGACTCTTCCCTACATTAGTGGATGGCATCCCTAATAAACTTGTTAGCATAGGCTAGTGCACCTCACTCGGGGATTAAATAACAAATGAACTTTTTATATAGCAAATATAGATGGATTTTTTAAATAACAAGGATTATTATAAAGGGCATGTCTTTATTCATCTTAATATATAAAGAGCATTTTTCTTAATTGCATGCAAGCATCTTCATAGCGGTTGTATAATATATATTATAAATATCATAACATTCAATTTCTATTTTCATTTTTCTTTAACCAAAATAGAGAAAAAATTATTGTATTAAAGGGTTGTAGCATTCAATATACAAAAGGACAACTTCAAAAGTTTCAAAGCTTGTACCTAAACAACTATTTGATACTACATAACATAATTTGCTACAAACTATGAAAAAACATTCCAACTTTTCCTACATGTAGCATGTTTCACAAAGACTCCTGATGACTTTAAAAAACATTCATTTAATGAAAAACGTGAAGGTTGTTTGCCTCATCCTGACCGACATTTGTGTGAGGGGAGTGTTGCTTCTCGATATACATTGGTTCCTTGAGTTCATGAACTATTTCTTCTTCATTAACTTCAACTTAATGAGAATTCATTGAAGCCTTATTGTTCGAGGTTGCAAAGAGGAAGCCCTTACAAAGATTAAGTGCCAAGTTTCTTGGTATATTGCATTTAGCTCCCAAAATATCCATCCTTTGATTTTTTTGGACCAGCAAATTCATTATGGATGCATGTTGAGAGACACAAAGGTGTTTGTTTTCATGTACCTTGGTAGCAACTGAAAACAATGAAGTCATGTTGCATTGGATGTACTCCCCATGCCTCCTCAGAGCCTTCTTGAGTTCCATGATTCCCCTATGCTCCATGTTTGCACACACAACACCAAATCAAACAACCAACCAAACCAAACTAAGAATATAGAGACAAAACCATAATAGGGTCCTTGCACTAGACTGAGTAGGTCAGGACTAGAACAAAACATAGTCACCTTCCCATAACTTTGAAAAAATTAATAATTGAACTCGGTCCTTACACCAAAGAATCCTCACAACCTAGACCACGTAAATGTAGACCTCAAGAGAGGGTCACCTAAAATTGTTATCCAGTTGAGGCAGGGCTGGTCGAAGTCCAAAAAATTCCTTAGAGTAAAACCAACAGTGAATCTGTGACAAGAAATCAACCTCGGAAAAGACGCATCTATGTATATTGAAGCAGAGTTGGAGGAGGTTCGCAAAAAATCTTCCCACAACACCACAAGAGCCAAAGATCCAGGACAAAAATAGAAAGACCACGCTTCTCCAAAACGAATTCACATAGCCAAGATACTGGACAAGCCACCCAATACCCAACAAATTACTCACCCGGTGTCTTATCGCCTAAGAATTCCAGTCGTTCTTGTCCCCAATGAATTCACATAGCCAAGATACTGGACAAGCCACCCAATACCCAACAAATTACTCACCCGGTGTCTTATCGCCTAAGAATTCCAGTCGTTCTTGTCCCCAATTCCATTCCTTCCATACTCCATTATCCCACAAAGCATGTGTATTTTCATATCAACGCATTCAATAACCAAGGTCAAAGTTAAAATTCACATGTGAGAAAGGGTGGTGGTCATCCTCAATGCACTAGTCCTGAAACAATGGTGATGATTTGTTAGATACACTTGATGTGAGGCCATGTGGATAGTTAATGCAATGACAAGCTAAAAGTGTTCAAAACCATTAGGGGATGTTGCAACATAAACGACCCCCATTTTTTCCAAGCACACCTATAGGAGTTTCAGTGTCTCTCTTGGCCAATTGGTCAACCTCAGCATTGAGNTCTTCTTGGCCAATTGGTCAACCTCAGCATTGAGCTCTTGTTTCACATGAAAGAACGAGATTTTGTATATTTCCTTTGCCTCCTTGGATGCATGACCTATCACTATAGCCAACTTGTTGTGTATCGATCATGATCTCCCAAGCATCGCCTTGATGACTACCATAGAATCTCCCCAAACAATTAATGATTTAACCTTGAGTTCATTGGCGAGGAGGAGTCCTCTCATGAGGGGGTATGCTTTTTCCACATTATTTGATGCTACCTCTACTCCCCTAGCGTAGGATGCTACTTGTGTTCCTACATGATCGAAAAGGATCCCCCCCAACACCTGCCACCCCAATCTAAGTTCATTGTGTAACCTACATGTGTCAATATCTAAGGCACAAAAATTAGTAAATGGGACAACCTAGTTATAGTGGTCAATGAAATGTGAAAAGAGAAACTATAAGAGCTCAATAAAGTCAAAATTAGATACACCTTTCTTGTAGCCTTCACAAAGCAAGTTTAGAGTATGAGATTGGCAAAGAGATTTACTCCATCAATGGGATCATTGGATATAATCATGTCAAGATTGTTGATTTTGATTAGCATAAGATGACTTTTAGTGGAGAATGAGGAACATTTACAATGCAATGATGTCATTTGGGCTAACTAATTCTCCCATGATCTAAAGTAGGATCCTTGCCAAAGCATTCACAAATTTCATCCATA
Source organism: Picea abies (assembly GCA_900067695.1). Classification (NCBI taxonomy): domain Eukaryota; kingdom Viridiplantae; phylum Streptophyta; class Pinopsida; order Pinales; family Pinaceae; genus Picea; species Picea abies. The sequence goes on from CBVK0101172516.1 coordinate 19,465, forward strand.
AATTCATGGAAAGTTACTTAAACAGATTAATTAAATAGAGGGCCCCACCCTAGTCTTTGATTAATGTTCCAACACTAATGCAAAATATCTTTGCAACAAAAAAACATGCATGCCAATGTATCTCTGGAGGAAATTTTTAATGTTCATTGCTAATAAAAAAAAATGGTAGAAAGTTAACCATAAAGATAATCCTAGACTTATAGAAATTAGAAAATATCTCAAATTAAAGATTTCTAAGGCACATCAATTTTTTTAGTAAATTCACCATGCACTTAACTCGATTTGATCTCATATCCCTTCAAGCACCTTCTTTAAAAATATGCGACATTTAAATGGAAGGATCCTTACAAGAAAGATTTTACATTCACTAATTGAAGCAAACATTTTCATGCTTATATGGACAAATTGTCTATGGCAATTAGGATCATACTTCTCCACCTAAGAGACGAGAATATACATCATATCCTCTTTCAATGCAATTAATTTGTTTTTGCCATCTAAGGGATTAAGAAGGCAATTGAATGCACATTATCCAATAGTACCAAATGCCATCATTATTACTCTTTATGTGTGTTAGAATATAAGTGGATGTGTTCATTTTACCATTGACAATACCCTTGTCACCCAACCATAGGCCAAAGCCACCCTCCGAGCACCTTAACCTTGACAGAAAATCACTCAGGAAGCAAACCCTAGGCTAGATAGCCAAACACAGGGTAGCGCACATTTCCCCAAGGATAGCGCATCAACAAGAGCTGATCAGATAGTCCAAACACTAGCCAAGAGATAGTCCAAGCGTAACTGCTAGCTACAGCAACTGCAACGACAGCGCTCCTCCAAACCTGCGCAGAAACTGGGCAACTGCAGTGCGCACAAGTGTTGCTCTGCAATTCTAAGACTGCCTGCCAGAATGAGAACTGACCTCCTGT
>CBVK0101172519.1:0-13577 GCA_900067695.1 Picea abies
TTTAATAATTAAAAGTTGAAAATGAATTTAATAATTAAAAGTTGAAAATGTAATTAATAATTAATAAGTTGAAAATGTGAAATAAGTTATATGAATTTAATAATTAAAAGTTGAAAATGTAATTAATAATTAATAAATTGAAAATGTGAAATAAGTTATATGAATTTAATAATTAAAAGTTGAAAATGTAATTAATAATTAATAAGTTGAAAATGTGAAATAAGTTATATGTATTTAATAATTAAAAGTTGAAAATGTAATTAATAATTAATAAGTTGAAAATGTGAAATAAGTAATATGAATTCAATTGTAATAATTAAAAGTTGAAAATGTGAAATAAGTTATATAATATTATAAAGTTAAATTATAAACTCAATTCTAATTAATAAGTTGAAAATGTGAAATAAGTTATATAATATTATAAAGTTAAATTATATAAACTCAATTCTAATTAATAAGTTGAAAATGTGAAATAAGTTATATGAATTCAATTGTAATTGTAATTAATAATTAAAAGTTTAAAATGTGAAATAAGTTATATGAATTCAATTGTAATTAATAATTAAAAGTTAAAAATGTGAAATAAGTTATATGAATTCAATTGTAATTAATAATTAAAAGTTGAAATGGGAGATGAATACAATTGTAATTAAAAGTTGAAAATGTGAAATGACTAATCACTTGTCGAGAATATGTTAAAAAAAATTGAAATATCAATCTGCAAATTTTTTATTCCATTGTTCCTTAGTTGAATCTCCAATTTTGTATAGAGGATTGGAAGCAACGGATGATTGCCATATTCATGTAAAGAGGATAAAGGACATGTTCATGATGAGATTAAACAAGAAGTCTTTGAAGTGAATAATAGAGACGTCGTGGAGCTAATAAAATCATCGATAATAAACGATGCCGAGGACGCTTTCATATTGTGGACAATATCAATATGACATGGGAGTGCACGCAAAGCTTATATATATATATATATATATATATATATATATATATATATATATTTTGAGGCTGAAGAGCCTGTGTGATTACGAGGATCATAAACGCTAGTGTGAATTATAATCACTAATATAATATTATATCGATACGGGCAGACAGATTCACACAAAAAGATGGAGAACAACTCTACCTGAAAAAACGGAAGGGGAAGGGGTGGGATGTAAGTTTTAGGAGAATATTTTATAATATTTTCGGAAAAGTGTAAAGTGGAAGATAATTATTTTATCTTAAACTCCCCAGAGTAGGGAATGAGTCATCAAGTGGTTTAAGGAGGATGACAAGTGTCAAGTAGAAGGTATGCAATATATATTGTTGGCCTTAGTGTATTCAAAAAATTATTCAAGGGATGATGAGCAGTCTCTCTGGGTGAAAAAATGGTTGTTGAGAAATGGATTGACAGACCCCGTGAACGTACTCTTCGGGTGAGTTTTGTTAAGAATTGTTCCTTGGTGCGTTGAGCATTAAACGCAGGGCTTGGAGACTTCATGTGTTGTGTGATCAATATGTCGGTGCATGCAATTGTCTTGGAGACTTCATGTGTTGTGTGATCAATATGTCGGTGCATGCAATTGTTTGAATTATTTTCACTGCTTAAAGTTGTGATTAAAAGAGAAAGTTAGGGTGGTGCGACTCATTTTGAGGTTGAGCGCACTACTTCAAGATATACTGCTCAGACTAGAGTTCAATATAGTATCTGCGTAGTGAATTCTTGGAGTAGTATTACTCAGTAATATGATGGGGATGTTACATTATGGTATTATTATGGTATTAGAGCATACTTTGGAAAAAGTGTGTGACGTAGCCACCAGGAGAGGCAGGGGACATTACATCAAAGATATCAACATTTGAATTTGAATTTGAATTTTCAATATATTTTCTTATTGATATAAGGAAAAAATAGTAATTGGAAAGCCATATGTTCATGATAGGAAACGATAAATTTATTATAAATATCTAGCAAAGAAACAACATAGATTTCCCTTTGATGAGAGAACGGCTTGGAAAGATGGGAGTTTTAGATTTGTGGCATGATGATTTTGTGGTCCTATAAAATTGTTTTAGTTTCTGGTGCAAGGCATTTTTTTTACACTTGTTGGTTAACTTCTCAAGAAAATGTGGTTTAATTTCTCAAAATAAGCCAAATGCCTTTGTTGAGTTCAAAGTTTTTAGAGCAATGCCATAGATGTTGAAAGACCCTCCAAAGAGAAAATGTACATGAACTCCATTCTAGTGAGCTTGTGATTTTTTGCAAGCAAGACAATGTCCAAAGGAATTTCTCCACTCCATACACTCTCTAACAAAGTAGAGATATTGAACACATAAATCATGCGGTGTTTGAAATGGGTTAGATGTATTCGACAAAAAATATATAGTATTGTTTAGTTGTTGAATGGATGTCATGGAGAAGCAATACAAGAGGTTGTTGTAAGGCCTTCTGCTAGGAAGGTGCGCACGACACCTTCACCTGCCCAAGCGAGACACAGAACTTGGGGTTGTCAAATGACGAATGCACCTCATTCTTATATAAGCACCTTGGCAAGGAGCCTTGTGACACAAGCGACCCCGTGAACAATTCGACGAGCATGTGGGTGACTTGCATAACAAACAAGGCAAGATGGGCCAAAACACACTTTGGAGACAAGTCAAGGACTTGGAGCATGAAGGCATCGTGACGGGTCGACTCGACTCATCAATCGAGTGCATGCCCAAGTCATGGGTCAGCTAGACAGAGTGTGGACGCTCAGTGGAGCGACATGCCCATGGCTCCGCATAGTGTGGAAAGGTGTGGGGCATCCGAAGAGTCGACACACCCAAGAGACGAGACGAAATGACAAGGAACGCTCAGTGGAGCGACATGCCCATGGCTCCGCATAGTGTGGAAAGGTGTGGGGCATCCGAAGAGTCGACACACCCAAGAGACGAGACGAAATGACAAGGAAAGTGTTGGGCACCTGGTGGGTCGACGCACCCAAGACCCACGACAGCTTGGCAAGGCGAAGGGCACTCAGTTGGAACAATGCATCTGCCCATCCAAATGACGCGACTATCCACGGAGGGAGAGCGCGTATATATGTTGTATGGGTAGAGTTGCAAGACATCAAGGAACAACATCACAACTTGTCATCGCAGAGCAACAAGTCTAAGACGAATTCAGGGTAAAGGGGCGAGCTTCTCCGAAGGCACCTCTTGGGCGACTTGTGTTACCTTAGGGAGTCTGTGATAGCAACGTTGGGCGAGTCTTGTTGAGACGAATTGGTCGGTGGGAAACTTTGTGTTTTGGACGAGTTGAGATTAGTGTCATAGAAGTATGAAGTTGGGCGCACCACGGGGCTAGGCAGAACTGTCAAAGTTGGTCTAAGTCAGATCCGAGCATGTCTATGCGACAGAGGATCTGTGGGTCTCTGGTGATGTTCGGTGGACGATGTCCCAACAGAGGTCTAGGGTGGAATTTGGCTAGAAATTGAGATGAAGTGCAAGAAGCAGCACAGAGACTCTGCAAGAGGTGGAGACAACCACAGAGTTCTGGTGAGCCGACTTGAGGGTGACTCGAGAAGAGTTGAATTCGAGACGAAAGATGCAGAGACAATGCAACGTATCGCACAACTTGGTATCATGTATTTTGTGAGGCGATCTGTTGAATTGTTGAGGCCATTATGTATGTAATTGAGTTGTATGCTCCTTTGTATCTTTGTAACTTACATTGTCTAAATATACTTGGGTGTTAGGCACGGTTGGTGTTGCCTAGTTCATTCATATACGTGTGTCGTTCCATTACATGTGATTGTTGTGTTATATGTGCAAACAAACAATTGCATAATTTAACTAAGTATGGATGTAAGTAGAACGTGCGAACAAAGCGTCGGTGGGTCACTCGTTCGTTTGCTCTTTTAGGAACAGAGATGGCACAAGTAAACTCAAGGCAAAGTATGGGTGCGCCTTAAGTGAGGCGTAGTCCAAGCCAAGTAGACTTGGATTGGTCGGACCACCGAGATTGAACAGTCGCGGTGCCACGCGTCCTCAAGAGGTGCACAATATCGCAAGAATCGAGCATGCCACTTGTGGGGCCATGGCAGCCGCCTCAAAGGCGGCTTGGTTAGTGATGAAGCCTCAACCTTGAATGTTGAATGCTAAATGTAAAAAATTGATATTTGTTCGTTTAGTGACCAACATAACAGTTATCAATTGATAGATGTGCCTACTAACAAGGTGATTATCAATGGATGTCATTGTTGATGAGAGTTATTATGTATGATGAACACACTGATGACGGAGCTCAAAATGTTCAAACACAGGGTGTTGATGGTGCTAATTTGGAGCACATAAAAGGCCCAAGTAGTTTTAAAGCACTATGGAGAACATGTCATTGAAGGAACTTCATCAATTGAAAGAGGAAAGGCCAAAAATATACCCAAGGAAAGGTAAGTAGCAAGAACAAATTTAGTTTTGTTTACTTTCTATTACGGTAATGCCTTCAACACAATGTCATTATGAAAAAGTTGAATGGAAGAAATCCCTCGAGGTGAGTGAAGGCAAAATCCTTTCTACAACGGAGGACATATCCAAGACAACCATAAGAATTTAGTTTGGTTGGTGAAGTAGCAAATTCAATGCAAAGAGTGGTGAATTCCAACTAGTTGGACTCCTTGTAAGTCATGGATGGCTCAAACACCTAATGTTTCAACATAAGTTTATTTTGTTATCAAGATGGTGAAAAAATGCGTTCATTATAGGACAAGCCAAATTCAATGTCAATAGTAGATGAGTTGAATATTTTAACCATCATGGGCCTCTAATCTCACAAAGGCGGTGAGATGGGAGTCATGAGTGGAGAGACAAGTTACATATTCGTTGCACCAAACATACAATATCGTGTGAAGTGTTGGATATCAACAATTGGGTGTCTTGGACAAATCATAATTTAGTGAAATTTTGCATTCTAAGAGAGAACATCTATGTTGAGTGTAAATATTTACTAGCCTTAATGCAAGCGAGACGTCGTTGAGGGGGTATAAAGGTAGACTAAAAGAAAATTTCATGTTTCAACGTTCATAAATTAAAAAATATGGCGGACTTGTGAAATATCGTGTTATTTAGCTCACAAACATTTGATGGTCAAAATTATAATGTGTAGAAGTATAAGATAATCCCATTTTTTTAGCATTGGGAATTGGTTGAAGTCTTTGTCAAAGTGATTGAAGTACATATGCAATATCTTAAGATCTAGAACCTTACATTTTTCCAACAAATTTCACAAAGGATACTCTCATCTTTGATTATCCATTAATAATGAACAATAACAGATATTCCATGTCGTAGAGGTTAGTCTCAGAGTTACTCTATGTCATAGAGGTTAGGGTTGTAATTATCAAAGTAGTTTGCCTTAATCTTCAGAAAATTTGGCAGAAACTTTAAATCGCATATAAGTCTTCTAAACTCACAATTAATAAGTGGTCAAGCTATATTTTGCAAAAAGGACCATGGACAACACAGTTCAAAGGTATTAAAGCGTCAATGAGTAAAGTGTCATAACTTTCAAAAATATCATGTTGTATAGCTCACACCTTTGATGGTAAAAATCACAATGTGTGAAAGTATAAGATAATCACAGTTTCTTAGCATTAGGAGTGGGTGGAAATCTTTGTCATAAATATTGAAGTACAAATAAGAGATCTCAAATAAAGGGCATTGTACCTTACATTTTTCCAACAAATTTGACAAAGGATACTAAAGCTTTGATTATCCATTAACATTTAAGAATAACATGGATTCATGATATAGAGGTTAGGGTTGGAATTACTCCAAGAAGTTTGCCTCAATCTTTTGAAATTTTAGTAGAAACTTAGAATCACATCTAAGTCTTCTAAACTCACAATTGAGTAGCGATCAAGCTATATTTTGCGAAAAGAACAATGGAGACTGCAATGCAAAGGTAGTAAAGTGTCAATGGGTGTGCCTTTGCAACGAACTATAAAGGCAAATGCAGGGTAGAACACCAATCTAGATCAAAAGGGAGTTCTAGTTATAACTTCCACAAGTAATTCTAGTGCTCATTCCATAAATAATGTGCAGTGTTGTTATTGCAAAAAATTGGTCATATCAAAACCTTTTGTAGTAAGAAATGGGATCTTGCACACAAGGAAAAACAATGGATTAAGAAGCACACAAATGTTGCAAAGCATGAAGAGGAAGAAGATTATAGTTATGTTGCTTCCCAAAAGAAAGTTTGTATTTATAGGTTTTAGTGACCAAGACAAGACATAGATTGTTTGATCTTGTCACTTACTTCTCTATCAATAGAGATGTCATCTGAAAATTAGGTATGAACCAAGGTGTTTCAAGTTCAAGTTTTGGTAATGGTTGCTAGTTTAAGGCTGAAAATAGTAGTTGAACTGTAAAATAAATCATTGTTTATAACATTGACATCGACAAAAAATTGGCTATTGTCCGAAAAACATATTTTCATAAACATCGGCGAAAAAATCGACAAACCACGAAAAACATTAAAAAATACAAAATATATTCATTTTTTTCAAAATGTATAAAGCAACAACAACATCAAATAAACATGTTGGCACATAAATATGGAGAAAGCATTGATATATATGATGTAGTGGATGCCAAATAAAAAATGATACATCAAATTCGATATTGAATCCTAAACCTTGATACTTGCCCAATCAAGTACTCAAAAGTAGAGAACCAATACAAAATGACATCACATATATAAATATATCTCAATCATCATGAGGTATATGTACAATGACAAAAGAAACAAAAATAGAAGCTAGTTATCTAATATTAATGCCCTCTCCCCCTTTACGGGAAAAGGTCATGGGTGTCACGTCCCCACAGTGTGCCTAGATAAATCTTACAATCGTGCACCTCTTGAGGGCGTGCGGCACCGCGACATTTCTCACTTGGCTACTTGGCAACACCAAGGATACTTCGTCCAGACTATGCATGCCTCTTCACGAAAAGCATACGCATACTTCGTTCTAGGCTACGGACAAGTCACACTCCTACTCTAATGCAACTCTTGTATACTTATACAATTCTTAACAGCTTAACACTTGGTCATATATAAGCATACATCCATGAAATGAAGAGAACACTTGCAAACAAATTAGAGAAACACAAATATAGTGCGGGGAGCACAAATTGTGCCTAACACCCGGCGAAGTCTTTGTTATTGCGAAACAACTACAATATGAACACAACCAGCTCAGTTTACAATTGAGTGGAGTCACACGACTCACCTCACCTCACCTCACCAAGACACTCATACACAGATTCGCCACACCAAGACTCTCNNCCAAGACACTCATACACAGATTCGCCACACCAAGACTCTCTGTCGCAACCTTCTGCAGTACACCTCAACCATGCCCTTGACCGCAGACTTGTCATCTCTTCTCTATTGTAAGGCTTCGCATAAACCTGTGGTTCTGTCTCCTAGCATGCCTCCTCAGACCTACGACAAGACTTCCCCGAACTCAGCCAAAAAGGTCACCCCAACTTTGTCCATTGAAATCACCTCAAGTCAGCACAAGTCCTCTCGTGTGGAGAAACATGGCTCCTTAAGGGAGCTTGCCACTCTTCGTCTAAGTCTACCTCAGAATCGCAGAGTTGATCTTGCTCCCCTTGTCTTCAAATTTTCCTTCATTGGTTGGGCGCCCTTGTTCTATCATAGGGACTCCAAAGGTCACCATCACAAACTGTCACCATCCTTTGGGGGTGTCGCGCCCCTTCGTGAACCCATGTGTACAAACAAATCGTCGTTCCCCTTTGCAGAGTCGATCGCCCAAACGAATCGTCGTGCCCCTTCGTGGACCTAGTCGCCCAAACAAACCCATGGGCTCATCAACCATTGTGCCCCTTAACACCAACGCGCCCAACCTTGGTGCGCTCCTCATGTCGGTGCGCTCCAATCTCTTGGTCACTTCATACTTGGGCAAGCCCCTTGGCGTGTTTGCCTTTATATTTTAAAGTTGACTTTTAAAGTGGACAAATATGGTTGCAAGGCCTCATATAAATAGAGGCCTTGCGATTTTCATTTTTCAGAACAACTTTCCTCACACAAGAGGACTTGGGTCTGAAATTTTCGCCCTCTTTGGCATACTTGGTCTCTTTTACTCATGCGCTAGGCTTGGAGGAGCTATTTTTGGATGTCTCTTGGCTTGTTCTTTGTGGAAAATTCTGCAGCTAGGGTTTGTGCTTGATTATTTTTGGTGAAGTAAAATCTACAATTTCTTTCATGTGTTGAATGGTTATGGTGAATTTTACTTGTTCATATTGAAGATTTTGATATTGCTTGCTTAAAACCCTAGGAGAGGAGCATAATGTGCTTCCTCCTCTCTCTAGATCATTCCACCTATTTAATTGTTAAGAGAATCTTGTCTAGAGTAGGTTCCTAAAGCCCTAAAGTGCTGGCACATTAGGAGTCTTGTTCTAGAAACTTCTTGTTATATATTTCAAGAGTCTAAGGAAGAAGAAGAATTTGCTAGAGCCCAAAAGAGCTTGTTCTCTAGCAAAAGTCATCTTTTGAGACTTGAAGCTTGAGGCCCTAAGATGCTAGGACCTCAAACTTCATCTCATCATCCTTAGACATTACTATCATCATTATTTCTCCAAGTGGTATTGCTGTTGTAAAATGACTCCATAGCCCAAAAGGCACTAGTTTCATTGTTGTTGTGAAGGAATTTGATCAAACAAACTCTCAAACTCTATTGTCTAAAGCTTCTACTAACTTTCTCTAACCCTAGCTTAGCCTAAACTACTAATTTAGTTGCTGCTGTTGCAATTATTTGCTACAGCCATCCTAACTGCTGTTATTTGCTGCATAACTCACTCTAATTACTAGCTAATATACTCAAATATTTCTTGGGATAAGTGCTAAATGATCTACTTGATAAATGCCAAGTTTTCACTGTATTCTCTTGTAATTTTGAGTTGAATTTCTTGTGGCTGTTACAAAATACAATTGGCTGTTATAAACCGTCATCTTGCTGCAATTTTATTTCAGCCATCATATATTTAGGTTGTCTGTTGTTTATTGAGGTGTTTAATCATATTGGTACTTGGAATTTGTTATGTATATATGCTATATTGTTCTTGTTCCAGGAAGGTACACAAAACTCTTCTTTTGCCTCAACTTCACAGACATAGACCCTTTGACTTAGGTAACTAGTGAGAGGGTGCTTTGAGCTTGACCACATCCTTTCTATCTTATTCCTTGAGGTTACTGAGAATGCCTCCCTTGGGATGGACCTCATCCATCCCTAAAACGTGGGGATCTCCTACTAAGGTGACAATGGTGAGTTATCCTGTAGTTACATAAGATTTGATTTATTTGTCTTGGGCTTGGACAAGTAGAAGTTGTGCGATAACAGTGCCAAACCCAACAACTTCACATTCACCACAAAAATCTGCTTGGATAAATGCTGGACTTGTAGTTTCTTCAGCCTCACTCGTATGTTTTGTATGGCGGCCTGCTGTGGGAATGGTTGAGTGCTGCGACCCTCCCACAACCTCTACTTGCTGTAGGAAGTATGACTGGGTTAAACCCAGCCTCCATCTCCTCACACGACACCCAACTCAACCTCAAATCTGGCCTTAAACCCTCCACGCAGCCTCCTGCAAAAGACACGGCCCTCACTGCTTGGGGACGCCTATAACTCAACCTCCATACACCCGCTGTCCCACGAATCTGTAAGGAAATGAAGGCAACAACCTTTCGATCTTCTCCTTGGCACCTGAGCTCCTTCAAGACTGAACCCTTGCTCTAGATCTGCAACTGAAACCCTCTTGGTGTCATTTACCAACTCAATGATCTCCTCAAGTCAACTCCCTTGCTTATAAATCTCTAACAAGTGGTTAACTTCTAACAAGCGATTAACTTAACAAGTGGTTAACTTCTAACAAGTGGCTAACTTCTAAATGAATTGGAGATACATTAAATCATGTCTTTTTGGCTTGCATGACACCTTGCCTAAGCCAAGACACATGTCCTCGTTACAATATTTCAACATTTGGGACAATGTTGATAACATTAGCATTGACAAAAAATCGACGAGGGTTTGGAAAACATCGGCAAATCGCAGCAAACATTAAAAAATACAAAATGTCTTCAAGCTGTTGCTGCTCATGATCCTCCATGATTTCTTCAAGCTGTTGCTGCTCCTCCTCTTGCTCCTCCTACTGTTGGTCCTCCTCTAACCATGCAAGTGCCTCCCCCATGATAGGCACCTCAGACTTCACCCTCCACTTAGACAATACATCAATATTGTCTAAGGAAATGACATCCACATCCGATGTTCTCTCCATTTTCCTCATCCATAGTCGGAGATTGTAATGGGCATACTCCAAGTCATTGAGATATGGGAACTCCAACCTGGAAGAGGGTAAAAAAAAATTAATGAGTCTTGAGGGTCATAATATATTAGATGGTCATAAATTACAATAAATGTAATTGCTCTATTGAAGTTCTAAGTTTTAACCTGTTGGGTTTTTTTGAGTGTATTTTTTCAAATACATTCCAATTGCACTCACATCCTGAAGCGCTACAGGTTTGACTGTGGATTCAGATGGCAAATTTCTGTAAATTTGGTGCCCTTGCACCATAGTTTCGTCACCAAACATCTACTACAAATAAGAAAGAAAGAGAAATAAATTACATTTCATTACAGTGGAAAATAGAAAATAAAGAAAACATGATTAAACTTTCAAATAAAACACAAAATTGAATTTTAAAAATTTGAAGTTCTAAATTCTAATGATTTACGTGGCATCAATGTGGTCCTTTAACTAGCAACATCATCAAAGCCAAATAGTCCAGTACCATCTCGATACATCTCTATCTTGTGATTAATTGTGCTGCAAATCTCGACATCAGGTACCATCCTCTGAAGACAAATAAGGAGCCCTTCCATCACCTCGCCATCAAAATCAAAGTTGCATTTGTAGGAAAATGTGGGGTTGAGGAAAAGTGTTGTTGCATGAATGGGTTGATGGAGCATCTCGATCCATCGACGATCAATCAAATCCCATAACAACATTTGTCTACTAAACACAGGGGTACCCTTGCCCATATAATAAACCCAAATAGTTTCTTTGGCCCTATCCATGGCCTCATACAAATGGGCCATTGCGCGCTTATCACTATCAACCAATCTCAGAACCTTTACCAAAGGCTCACTAACTAAGCACACTTCTACCACTCCTTCCTAGAATGGTAGAAGGAATCTAACAATGGCTCTCCAATCCTCTCTCCTATTATATGTACAATCACACCACTCATCACAAAGAAACATTTGCTTCAATTGAAACTGACATTGAAGCAAAGACTAAAGAGTAATGAAGTTAATGTCAAAACATGTGATTTCAAGACATCGCAACTCCATGTTTATGATGAGGCTAAGAACGAAAGCATGGTTATATATGAACTCGAGGATGCTCCTAGTCTGATCAATCACTTACTTGATGAAGGAAATTTTCCCCATATCCTCGATCATCAAACCAATACAATGTGCAACGCATGGAGTTAAGACCAATGAGAGGTGCCTCTCCATAAGCATCCTGCCAACAGCCACATAATTAGCTACATTATCTGTTATGATTTGCACCACATTATCCAAACCGATCCCCTGAATGAACCCATCCATCAACTCACAACAATGTTGCATCTTTTACATGTGTCGATGCATCCACTAATTTGATAAACATGGTACCTCTAGGATAATGTACCAAAAAATTGAGAAGGGTCTCAACCTTCGTATCTGTCCAGCCATCAGACATCATTGTGCCTCCAGAGACCTCCTATGACTATTTCAACTTCGTTAATCTAGAGTTGACATCCTTTTTTGCTTTAAGAATTGGCCCCCGTAACTCCTCATAGGTAGCGCTTGTATACCCTGGGCCAACAACAACAATGGCATCATCACACATCGGCTACCAAAATGGATTGTTTTTGGTGATGCTGAGAGGTAAGTCACTACTCCAGAAAAGACACCTCCCCATAACCATGTCTACTTCTTCCTTCTCCTTTTTTTATAACACTGACATGATGGAAGGTTGTGCTCCAGCTCTAGTTCGTGGAACAAAAAAAGATGGGGACCTCCCAGTTGTTGAATCTGTGTAACCCCTCCCACTACCCTCAGTGGTAGATGGCCCTGAACTTCTAACTGCAAGTTCGGCCTTGTTTGCGGTTGCCTCTTCTTTCTTTTTATCCTTCGCATGAATTGAATCATGTGTACCTCTCATAATCTTCAAGCTAGATCGAGGACAAATCATAACATCATGCCTAGGGATTTTAGTCAAATGGTATTTCAACCTACTAACCCCTCCCGTCATGCGCTGCCCACACAATTTGCAATTCAATCGTTGTTGGTTTGTCCCATCTTCAGGTTCCCCATACTACCAAAATGGGTCCAAAGCCTTTGGCATATTTTCTATGGAAATGGACAACTTCAAAATTCAAGCCTAAGGCACCAAAAACACAAGAAAATCGCATTAAACGCCAATAGAAAAAAATAACAACCTATTGGTTTAAAAAATCAAACCTCTAGATTAGATTATTGGCAATGAAAAATGACAATAAGAGGGTGGATAAAAAACTAATATCGAGTGTGAAGATCGTTGTCCCACTAAAATCTAAATCCTCACATTGTTTTATGGACATGAAAATCATGGCAAAATGACCAAAAAAAAAGCAAAATGTAGGTAAGCAAACATGCATAAATCTATGAAAAAAATAGCATTAACATGGTGGGATTTAAAAATACATACCTATGAATGAAAGATTCAACACTGGTTGGCAAATGAAATTAAACCCTTGCTCCACTAAAAATCCTTGATGGTGATGGTGATGGTGATGGTGATGGTGATGATGATGGTTGTTTAGCTATCTCCATAATGATTGATAATGACCACAAGCCTTCCCCCTTCCTTCTCCAACAGCGAAAAAAAACATAAATGAAAAATAAAAACAAAAAAAATTGTTTAACCTCACAACCTCTCTTGGGTGCTAATTTTTCCTATCATGACACGAAAAACCAAGGAAAATCATGATTGTTTAGTAAACATTGCAATTTTTACTTGTTAAGTAATCACAATTTTTACTTGCCAAAAAATCGACGGCCCGAAAAAATTGTGATTTTTCGTAACATCGGCGAAAAATCGTCAATGTTATCAACACCAGAAAGAAATACTACAAGTTTATAGGCAATCATCAAGAGTTGGATGTGCAAGACGCAGAAAATGTAGATGTTGGAAATGTTTCAAAAGGAGGATATGTTGTTGATTCAATTGATAGGAAAACAAAACACAGAGAAAAATGGTACTATTTCACTAGTCGCTGAAAAGGAGGATGGGTTTTCAACTTTTCATAGCCAAGAGTTGTAGAAACAAGTGGAACACAAAATAGAAATGGTAACCATGTAGTTCATTGTTCAGTACTTAAATTATTCTTTAATGCCTAATGTTTGAAATATTTTAGAACCTCATGTTGATATTATGGTAGTAGCAGGAGGTATTTACCTCCACGTGTAAACCTGATGAGGATAGAATACTCT
>CBVK0101172520.1:0-10461 GCA_900067695.1 Picea abies
TTGGTTGGGGCATCCACCCTTTTTTCATATCAACATCATTAAAAAAACCCGAGTATCCCAAATCCATGTACCCACGATATCTAAGTTTGCCCACTTTGTTAGCCTCTGACACATTTTAACCCCATATCTAGTCGTCCCCCTGATGCTAGATCCATTTTTGAAGTTGTTGCCAATCATCCCTCAACACCACAACCAAGGGAATTCTCGAGTCCCATAGCATCTTGACTTTGTTCATGTTACTTGCCAGTACCTAATATCATCTATTACTTAGTGGATTTAAAAAATCCCTTAACTTCTTGGCGTCGCATCTCCCTTCATGTTTTCATCAACACAATTTTCAGAAGGGAGGTAGTATCTTGACTCTCATTACCTTTTCAATGAGTCTCAGATAGCACAGAGAGAATCATCATTGCTTTCTGATTCCGTTGACCCCCATAACATTCTCTTCCGATCTCACTTTTCAATGAGGAGTCTCGGATGACACAGAGAGAATCATCATTACTTTCTGATTCCATTGACCCCCATAACATTTGACTTCAGAAAAATCTCATTTTAAGGTGGGTCTTACTATGTGACCATTGCAGTTGTTTCATACCATTCAAAGACCTATGAGGTTGATAGGCCATCAATTCCTACGAGTCATCGACAATTCTTATAGTCATCCTTGATTCCCTTCAAAGCCCGTTCACCATTCAGAAATGTCTTTTGTCGTTATCAACCACCCCCGAGGGTGCTACAATTATCTACAACAACATCCATAATCAATTACAGTCCCACATTTTGGTTTCATGACATGAGCATGGGGCATGCCCGCCTTGCTTGTATACAGATTTTATTTTTTCTCCTAGAGCAAGGTTCAGTTCCCACAGTTTTCCCTCTCCCTCTGGCAGATTGCTCTTGTATTTCCTCTCTTCATTATTCCTTACAATGGCACTCTCAATAAAATAAACATTAATGTATTTCGACTATACGTATGCTCCTAACCTCACACATCAAGGGGCATCTATTATCACCAAAAAATCATCCACAACATTGTACACAATGGTTGAAGAAAGACATCAATGCCAGCAACAATTAGTCCACCTATGCACCAAAATCCATCAAAAAGGAAAAAAACTATATACTTGGTTCAAAATTCAAAGTGCGCAAATTCACCAAAGGAAGTGCACGTAGAATGCGCTGGCTAACACAACCCTCAGCATGCACTTTGTGCAATATGCATGACTATCTAAGAGAAAATGCATGCACTTCCATGAACGATGCATTTATGAATCTTGTTGGCCTACCAACCTCTTCTAGTCCAAGCCCCAACACTATTTGACACTCAGATCTAAGAGAAATCTAGCTTGAAGGTTGGTCAAGGGCTAGGAAGTGTGCTAAAAGGCCCCTTGTTCACACTATGAACCAACTATATCTTGCCATGAATGGACACTATAAATATGTGCCATGGGTGTGCTAGAAAAATAAGAACTTCAAGGTATTGTTATGTTGCAAGAATTATTCTTGGAGAATCATCTTTTCTCTTTGAATCATTCAAGCACTATAGAAAGGGCCATTCCACTGTCCTCTTGAGAGGATTGACATTGTATTTTTTCACCATTGTCATTTTCCATTGTATGAAGAGAATATCTCTCTATTAGGGAACTCAAGAGCCCTCCCAAGTAGGAAGAGGGGATTCATAAGTCCCTTCCTTTCTCTACGGTGTTATCCTATCAATATATTGATCCATTGGTAGCTATATGATGGTCATTTTTTGTTTTTCATGGTTCTAGTTCTTGCAAGCTTCTCTAACATTTTATTTCTATTTGCTTTAGTTTTATTTATTTGTTTCATGTGTATTTGGTTATCTAATCAAATCACAAACTTATGTCTTGTTTAGTTGACTTAACTAGGTAAGAAAGTGTTGTGTTTTTGCTCACCCAAGTGGAAAAACCAACAGAACAGACGTTATGCAATTTAACAAGTCAGGTTTGGAGGGGATCTAAGGATGTCCTATTGAGCTAATCCTTCTTAAGTTTGGGGTGTTTCCTAGGTGAGAGACAAACTAGGTCATGTAAGTGTGTGTGAGGTGACATAAGTGTTAGGTCACAGGGTGAAATGATAATAGGGAAATGTAGGTCTTGCCTATGGGTGCCTCTATAGAGGGAGAGATGCACCTTATCATGGATGCCATTGTTTCCTATCCCATTCAATGTATTTTATTCTTAGTCTTATTGCTTCTTCTTTTTTATTCTAGGGAAGAGATGAGGGACAATGTCCTGGCTTGGTGACCAGAGATGATAACGTTACCCACAAACATTTCATCGAGATGAGAAGGTTGGATCGTGATAAGACCCCCTTTCTCTTGGCTATGCCACCAAGATCCACTACCTTGGCTTGGTGACTAGATAGACAGTAGTGTCATACTGCTACATGCCCATGGTCCTAATAGGCTGACTCAAAATGAGACCTCCTATCCACCAGCTAATATCTTGAGTGTTTATTTATCTTACGGGTTCCCTTTTCTTACTAATAATCCTTTTACTACTTTCTTGAGAATCCCTGGGCGAAGCATCTCAAAGGATTCATTTTGTCTCTTTTAACTCTTGTCATCTACTTTTACCCCTTGGGTCTTTAGCCCCTTATTCCCACAAGACAAGGTACAACCCTTCATAGTGTGGCAAACCCAATGCCCGAACAAAGGTAGGGGGGGAAATGAGATGAGTAAGTATGGAGGGATTGGATGATGACCTTTCATAGACCCACCCAATGGCAACCCATCCTAAAGGGAGATCAACTTAATAGGGCATTGTTGGCACAGGGGAAGACCTAGGGTTCAACTCTCAACAACACACCAACAAAACCCCAACTATTGGCCCTTTCGGAAACACCTACAAAGCAGGCGAAGTCTCACCCGAGGTAGAAGCAGGGGGGTTACAAGATGTAGGTGTTTATAACCAAGTTGGGACACATATATGTGATAATAACACTTCGCAGAATATTATGTTAATGCTTAGGAAGTGACATGCATTAGTTTATTATCCCTATTAACATCGTAGAACATAATCAAAGATATATCTAGAGTCGTAACAACAAAATATTGTGCACCTTAAACACTTAGCACTTAGCACTGTGGATCGGATATAGAATTTTAACATAAGAAAAAAATTTAAGAAACACATGCATATCCATTACACATCCTAATCTAATAACTAAGACAAACATAACAAAGATAACATTGCACAAATCAAACCATGAGACTACATATATACGTGGTTCACCCCAGGGTGGGGCTACATTCACAAACCGCTTCGCCTCTTTATTATTCGCCAAAATATTACACCCAATCACTTATGTGCACTAAGCCATAGAATTGAGCTTTGCACAAGACTGGAGATCTGTGCACTGAGCACTAGATCCTCCTTCCAAAACTTAGGTCAAATGCACAGAGTTGAACCCTCTATCACAACATTTAGCACCTTCTAGAAAATCGTATTCAGGCACAAAGACTCAGTGCACATACATTCCTTTGCACAAAGAAATTTGAACTACTTGCACTTCGCTAGCTACTTCTACAATACATTCTTCTTTATTTATATTTTACAAACCCTTACAATAATGCCTAAACATGGGAAAACCCCATGGGCCAACATCCCATAAACCCATTACAAAACCCTAGAGGACCCTTTAATGGGTCCACATTACCCTCAAAATCGGTGAGATCTGCGATCTCAACTCCGCCTAGGTGCTCCTTCTTCGACTAATGTGTCAAGGTCAAAAAGTGGGTCAAATTTCACCAAAGTTTCCCCAAAACTTGGTTGAGGGCCAACAGGCCCCCAACACTCACCTGTGACTCATCCCAAGTCACTCAGGTGTGGACAATTCTGCTTTGAAATAATCGAGCTTAACTCAAGTTTCCTCGACTTGCTACCTCACCTGAGCCTCCTGCTCAACAAGTTCCTGGATTTTCTTCTCTATAACAGGCCCTTCCAAGAGTTGTTCTACTGTTGCGACGACTTGATCTAATTGTGAGCCCTTTCCATCAATCTCCTCAAACACCTTGCAAGCTTCATCTTGCATAGGTTGTAGCTTATGAGTTACTTCCATTACCTTACCTTGGAGGGCAGTGATCTGTCGATGTACTGCGCGTTGGTCCTGGGATCTCTTCATTCTTTCCACTGCAATGAGCAACTTCATCTATGCCTGCAATGAAATAGCTTGTTGTTGTGCCTCCTATAACTACACTTCCAGCTTCCTTAGCTCTGGATCATCAGCGAGGCGTTCATATGTCTGGGCACTTATATCACTTAACTTTCTACATTCTGAGGCGAGGGATCTTATACTTCCTACTGTGTTTTTAGCGGTCTCCTCCCTCTGGTCACGCACTTCCTGCGGGGTGTCCGACACTGTTCGAGCCTCCAGTTCTATTATTCTAACCTAAAGTTGTTGGATGATCTCTACGAGCTTCACTATTTGAGCTTCGACTGACTCCTACTCCTCCTGTACCAAGCCTGGTACATAGCAACATGATTTACTTAGTGCTTCTTTGACCACGGCCTGCTCTACGAGCAGTTGTTCTTTTTCCTTTTGTAGCTAGTGTTGATATGAAGTTTAAATTTTGTTTCTCTTTAAACCTGAAGCTTCGCTTTTTCCTATTCATGGAGTCACCCTTAAGCCTAAAAAAAGAGTCAAAAGCCTTTCAATTTTTCACATTTTGGGATTCGACATTTCACAAAGCATGTTTTCCTAATTAACAACTCCTGATTTCCCGGTGTCAAAATCCTGAAAATGTTTTATATTAAAGTAATAATAAAAAAGGAAAAAGTAGGTGCTATAAACCCTGATGCGTGTTTCACAAAGTATCCTCTAATTGTAATTAATTGAACTCTTAAAAACGATCAACAATTTAATCTTTCGTGATTTGGGTTTCTTTGTATCAAAGTGTTGTCAAAGCGCTAGCCCTTGAACTCCCGGTCCCCGATTTTCCAAAAGAAAGAAGTTAATTACTAATCTAAATTGATTAAAGCATTAATACAAGTAATCATCACATAAACTAATCCCATCGCAATTTCACGATTTGGGATTTTCTCATGACATATCTCATGGGTACAGGATCCCCGAAATTCCAAAATGCGAAATTGTGAGTTTTCTTTAACAAAGTTTAAAATGAATTTAAGTTAGTTTAAAATGAGATTATTAAAGATTTAAAAGAATGTTTCGTGTTTCTCATTTCAAGATTCTTTGAGAGAATTCCTTTCGAAGCTGTAGTTTGAAATCGTCGATATACGGTATTTTTGTAATGGACAAATAAAGATATTTTTGTTTTAATTGCGCATCTCTGGGCATATCTCCCCCATTAAGACATTAAAGTTTTACCACCTGTCTCAGTACATCCGTCGTAAGAAGAATTAAAGGTAAATAGAGGTTTGGTTTTTCGAATTTCGTTCTTATCATTTGAATTCATAAGTAAATTGCATTCATCAAACTGACACATTTCTCTCTGCGACAAAAATTCATTCTAAACACGAACATTATGGCACCTAGAAAGGCACCCATGAAAATTGAAGAAGCAACTAAAAGTTCAATCCCAAAGGAGATGTCATGTCTGATACTACACTGTATGCCATAGATTCCATCAAATCATGGAGGCAAATTTTTGAAACCCTGGACTAAGAAATCAAGAATTTTCCTGATGATTATGAAAACAAACTCTGGGACATAGCAGAGTTTGAACTTCATAAAGTAGCCACGCGCCCACGACTCGTGACATACAATGACATGATCGGTTGGGATTTGGAGAGGACAGACATGCAAACCAGAAGCATTCTAGACAGCCAAGGGGTTGTCGTCAGCTCTTTCAGACCGGAACATATACAAGTAATGTATAAACTATCTCCCAATTTTAAGTACATTTACAATAAAGAATTTGTAAGTGAATTTCAAAAGAAAGAATGAAAAGAAGCAGACCAAACATACCCCATCATAATCAAAGACTGGTGGAGAAACCCACCAAAATTTAGGGCTGATACCCATAACGTTTATGCCACAGCCTCTTTGCATGAGCACATGGTTTATGTGGCTATGATGTTATGTAGACTTTTCGGGAAGAAAAGTCCTACCCATTTCCCTGCAAAATGGGAGCCCCTTTTACATGAAGCAGCCGAAGGATATAGCTTCAACTAAAACAAAATTCTAGTAGATAACCTAGCTAAGGAGGTTATGGAGTATCAAACTGTGAGATCCAATGGCTGACCAATAGCCTTTTACATGTCAGCATATATCATGGACGCTATATGTTTCACGACTCCTTTCCCTTTAATGAATTGGAGTTGGAACCCAACCTGCACTAAACCAATTCATGAATATCATTCTAAGCTGTGGGAAGAAAATGTTAAGGATTCTTTTTACGAAATTTGTCATTTTGTGGTGATACCAGTGCATCAAATGTTGTATGGTTGTACACCCCCCCCCCGTATTTTGGAGTCGGTCATAGGAAATCTCAAGGTGGTTGTTGTATGGTTGTACCCCCCCCCCCCGTATTTTGGAGTCGGTCATAGGAAATCTCAAGGTGGTTTCTGATTGGTTTATTGAGGATAATTTCTCCTATATCAGGGTTTTCGGATTCTCTATCCCTCCTCATGCACTTCCTAAATTCCTCCTTGACAGGCTGGTGTGAAGGGAGGTATCTCATCAGATAATAACAGGCGGTATTGGAATAGAACTGAAGACAGCTCAAAAGAAGTTTTGGCCAGTCTTTCCCATACAAATTGGAATTTTTTCGCTACTCAACCTGGGTCATTCTAAGGTTGAAGTTGCAGCCCTAGAGGAGGTCAAGTTGGTGAATCTCAAACATAGGAATCACAACCCTTATCAAACAGTGGGAAGCCACATGGCTCATTATGGCATGAAATCATTTGAACATGAGGAATCCCCTCACGATGACATTTTCAAAGGGGTCAAAACCTATGAGGAAGTGTTAGATAGGGTACAGGTGCTATCATTTGATTTGAAAACCAGTCTTCTGACCTTCTAGAGACACAGAAAAAGCGGTTTGCCTAAAGTATTGCATGGTGAAGCAACAACATCCCCTTCAGAACAAGAAAAAAATCCCCCAAAATTCGGACAGAAAACACAGAATAAAGAAGACACCGAGGAAAACCCACAGGAGGTCGAAGGGTCTTCACAAAACAAAGAAGTCCCACAAATAGAGAATCCTGGAGTAGAAGCCGAAAAAGCATCTGAGACACCTCCCAAGTCCAGTCAATCTACCCCCCCTTCACCATCTACTATTCATATTGATACTCTCAAGACAAAAGGGGAAACAAAATCCACAGAGTTGGGTAATCCCATCACTTCCTTGACCCCTTTACAATCTACTTTTGGTTTCCCTCGGGTAGGAGCCATATATGCTAGCGACCTCGACCCTATCTCCAAAGAATAAATTCCTCCCTCTTATTACTTCTTCAGTAAAAAGAGGAAGGTTGTATTAAAATAGGAGATGTATATGAGAGAAGGTGGTATGGTAAAGAAACACAGAGTGCTCGTGGATGGGAAAAACTTGGAAGAGGGAGATTTTGCTATAGAGGTGGCAGGATCCATGGGAGCGCTTGCAACAACAAATCTTTTCATTGTTAGTAATATGAGAGAAAGGTTGGAACAAAGTAACCGCAGGATAACCCAGTTGCAATATCAACTAAAAGATACCGAGAAAAATATCAAAGAAGAAGTAAATAAAGGTCTAGAGCAGGCCAGGACTATTGACAAGCAATAAATTCAATCGCTTAAGACAAGTCTTGACGAGATGAACGAGAAAATGCAGACTAGCCAAATAAAATTTATTCAGCAAGAAGAGTTGGTAAGACAACTACGGGCTAAATTGAATTTAATTAAGGGCCAGGTTATAGACCTGAAATTTTTTCAGGACCAATCACTGAAAATACAAGAGAAGATGGAAGTTGAGCAATAGAAAGTAATCTCCCAAGTAGAGATTATTCAAAATTATTTTCAGGAAACAAGCAATGCTTTTGATAATATTATTTTTAAAGAAAAGGAAGCTAAAGCAGCAAGGGCCACTTTCCAAAAGGTAGTTGTATGTTATGAAAATAAAGAAGTATCGAAAATTTTAAAGCTTTCTGTCATAGAGAAGATTAGAGGTGATATCATGCTCAAGGTATGGGAAAACAACATAGCAGAATATACGAAAATAGTCAAAGAAATCAAAGATGATTGTGAAAGAATCTTTGATTTATTGGACAAGGAATCATTGGGTATCGACAGAGATAATTGCACTGGGAAATTAGGACAGATAAACATTGTAAGACACCAGTTGAATTTCAAAGAGGTTTTTAACAAAATTCAGTTGGAAATTTCACAATTAAAGGAAATGGATATTACCCTAATAGACAAGTGGCTAGTGAAACCAAAATTGAAATTTCAATCAATCAAGTTTGTTGGTAAGGAAATTGAATATCAGTTTCCAAAAACTCAGAGAAAATTCTATTTATTTGAAGCAAAGGATCTACTAGAGTCTCCCAGAATTTTCGTACATTTTCTTGAAAAATGTATTGAATGTATCAGGTCAAAAGAAGGAGATACTTCAGTAAAACAATGAAGTATCATTTTGATATTATCGATATGATGGGAAAACAAATGATAATCATGCAAACGGTTGGAGTTTGCAATTCTTGTAACTATTTGCCTCTAGGGGTTAGGAGATCACCAACCAACAATCATCAGGGGTCTAGTATAAATATAATTCGAAGATAATGTTAAAAGACTTTTTTTCTAGGCACATTGTAAAGAAGAATTGATAAATATTTTTGAATTAATACGAATGGAGATTGAAGATTCTAGATCTGGTCGAATTTGAGTTATGTGTTTCTCTGTTGTTTCACATTTTTCATATATATTTTTAATGAATGCTTAACTACAATTTAGTACAACCTCTACTATGGTAAACAATTATTCTTGCAATTTAATCGTTTACATCTTTTCCTCTGTATCTGTTGAAAAGTCAACAAGAAACATGTGTCTAATTTACTTTTCCCTTAAATAAATTGGACAATAAATATTAATCTATTATTTCATTCATAACTGAGTGAGTTGGATTTGTAATAGAACTATAAGTGTAGTTAAGTGAGTTAAGATCAGTTGTACTAGTTGTAACTAAAATTGCACTAGTGAGAGTTCAGTCAATCAGTGAACTCACATGCAACTGAAGATTCGTCACGGTTAACTACATGCATGTCAGATCTAGTGGAGACCTAGTTGAGATAACAGGTGAAAGGGACAGTTTGGCTATCAGTTGTGATTTGATCACACATGCAGTGGATATGCTTATGAGCATGTGAAAACTAGGCAATTGTAATTCAGTTGTGAGAATTCTAATTGCAGAGATTTGTGCAGAGGAGGCAAGTTGTCTGGACACAGGAATTGGCACATGTATTTGTTGATTTGTGTATGACAGTGTGAGACGATTGTATTGTACTAAGAGCTCTTGGATTAGAGTTGTGTATGAGATTTTTTCATGATTCATGATATACGGTTTTTAGCTTTACGCTTTCCCGGGAAAACTTATGTGTTATGTGTTCTTGATATTTCACTTTGTGATTGTAGTTGTGATCGTGGTTTAATTTTTTGCAAGAATAATAGTAGAAGTGATTATGTATTTAACAGTGGTGTATAATTGTTAGATCAGGAGAATCGCAAGAAATACTTAATTTGTATTGAAATTTCTACATGGTATCAGAGCCACGGAGGCCACAGAGCTACGGAAGTGAGGTGCGAACATAATTTCATTCTTGCAGGTCCCGTCTCTAGCAGGGTACGAAATTTAGTACTATAGACTATGCTCGGTTCTCAAATCATAAATTCTTGCACCCTACTCAAAGGCAGGGTGAGAACTTCATTGACATTCTCTCAGGTTTCTTAAGGGAGAAGTGTGAACTTCCCTCACCCCACAGTGAAGTACAGTGTGAACTTCCCCAGAAGGTTCACAGTCTATACACTAGCAGGGTGAAAACCTGCTCAGAGAGTTCGTAGGCTAGGCACTAGCAGGGTGCGAACTTCCCTCAGGCTACTCTCAGGTGGGGTGCAAACCTCCCAGGGAAGAGGGATTGCAGCAATTGAGTTTTGGTGGTTAGATAACATTCGAATTTGCAAGATTTTATTGGTGCGATAGTTGATTCAAGATCGAAATGTCTTTCAATGGATTGAGGTTGGAGTATGCACTCGAGAGAAGCTCGAACTACATTGCTTGGAAGGACAGGATGGAAGTAGTACTCGAAGACAATGGCTTGAAGGATTACATTGATAGAGATGTTCCTAAGATGGATGTGACAGACACTGCAAATCTTGATGCATGGGAAAAGAAAGTGGCAAAGGCGAGGAGGATTCTGTTGGAGGGAGTACAAGACCACATTGTCTCAAGTCTCCATGGGAAAACCACACCACATGCAATGTGGAAGGTTTTGACGGATCTGT